>BMAV01003486.1:0-15522 GCA_019973955.1 Trichonephila inaurata madagascariensis
AAAAAAATGGTTTAATTACAGCAAATCCTAAAGAAATCCCCCGAAATCAATAACCGAAATTCCTAAAAACTCGTAAACGTTCCGGTAGATTGCCTTGCAGTCATTTACACAGCAAGACTGAAAAATGCAAGCATGAATTTTAGAAGGGGCGAAAAAAACTCTCAGTGAAAGTAAGTAGTTATAGCTGCGATTAAAGTTTACAGAGCTGCAGCCCAGCCTCCCTATAATTCGAGATCAATCGTTCTGAGTAAATGAAAAATCGAAATCGACTTCTCGCAGTACTTAAGCGGGAACGATTAATGACAATTAGTCGGAAATATTTGTCGTGCTTTCATTCGTCATCGTTAATACTCATTCCAGCCTTGAGGAGTGAATTTTTAATATGCCCCAGATCAGAAGGTACTGTAGCACTCTTTTCTCCACCAGAAATTATTATTTATGAAATCCTGATGGATTTTGCTCTGGCTGCATTAGAAGCCCATCGATCGATGCACGCCAAAGTTGCTGCTATTTTATTTATGATTTTCCCATCTCTTGGTGCTTTTCTTCGCTATCCTCAATTTTCACGTTTGGCGCGATTATAAATTAATGGCGAGAATTCGTGGTTTTTGCTTTCCCTCGTTCTGAAGCTTCAACCCTCCCGTTCTTTTCCGGCAAAAGGAAAGAGACATGCCTGTGTAGATGGAAAAATGAGACATTTGCCAGTCCGGCCGTTATGATCAAGTATTCATGCTGCTAGTTTTTAATTAAAGGAATCTTAATGAATGCTCGGGCGCGTTAAGGCTGCAGACGTGTTGCGAACACTTCTAGGTTTTGGGGAGATTCGTGTTTTAACAAACCGTTCGCTGCGAGAGGGATTTTAAATGAGTGCGCTTGGACTAAATGCGTCAGGTTTAGTCCTAAGCACAGAATATTAAGGCCTCCGAGGAAATATTGCACAATAGGTGTATTTAAAAGAGTGGAAACTAATTGAATATGCAAGTAATCATTGTCAACTTTAATGCATCGAAAAATTAACTTTGTAGTCAAAGGATGCAAGAAAAGAGATTTGTGGGACATAATAAATATAATTCAGCGATTTTTAAGTTGTGGGGCGCAGCCTTCTTAGGGGTCGTGACAACCATACGTGGGGCGAGGGGAGCGCGAGCTTATCGAAAGGTCGAAAATAAAAGATTATTTAAAAAAATTATTAGTATACTGAAAGAAAGCAAACCAAAATACATTCTGACATTATAAAAAATAAAATGTGTATTTACACTGATATAATACACTTATAAATGTAGACAGGAAAAGTACCGTGATACACACTTAAGGCTGCTTTCGGCTAATCTGAAAGAATAGGATCCAAAATTGGGAATATTTTTTCAGATATACAAGTACTCACAAACATTAATATTATATTCTGGCTTCACTATCCTGTAGAGAATCGCTTATTTTACTATACTACCAGTAGTGCACACAGGAATTTTCCAAGGGGGGGTCTAGGGTCAAAAGTCCATCATTGTTATATCATGCTCCTTTTCATTTTGTTGATTTTTGGGAACAAAAAACAGGAAAAAATTAATTATTGAATAAATAATTAGTATTAATTAATAAAATTAATCATTAATAACAAATATTTAATTAAATTTTACGTAATACATACATAAAATTATAATCAATCGGAAAAAAAATCAAGGGCTTTGGGGGGGGTTCCGGACTCCTAGGACATCCCCCTTGTGTGCGCCACTGTATACTACTCATTTTTATCTGAATTGACCCATTTTTTATTTTATAAAATGTGTGTTTCGTATTTTATCTCCTATACCATAACGCTAAATGAGCTATCCCTTTACATGTTAGAAAAAAAACTAATTATTTATGAAATATTTTGAAATTTTAAAAACATTAGATTATAAACAAATGCATGGATTACAATGTCACAAATTTTTATAAAAATTAAGGCATTTTTTCTGTCTGAAAATGCGTTTCGCGTTAAGTTCACGCTCTTGTGCACATGGCAAAAACAACCTTAAAGGAATTTATTTAATATATCTATTACTTAAAAAGTAACATATACACACAAAATTTAGAACTTATCTTGATAACTTGTATGATTTACAATTAAAAATTTGTATTGTAGCTTTATACTCAAATAACAACATTATTGCGTTCAATGTATTGTTAATATTTGGGGGAGGGGCGCGATATGAAAATAATGATTGAAAATTGGGTTACAAGTATTGAAAATGTGAGAAGCACTGATATTAATATGAAAATGAATTGTGTATCTGAAAATATTCGTAGGATAAATTTATGATAATTTATCCCTTTGTCTTATCAGATTGTTCGGAGCCAAGTCAAGTTGTCCTCGTCACTTGACTTGGTTTTAAATTACAAGGTCCATGGACAATAGCCCTTGTGTTTCTTTACAGAGCGACATTAGTAAACACTTACTCGCTGACTTATGTTAAATTTTATTCTTTAAAAATATAATTAACATTAATTTAATGTATTATAAACGCATCAACACAAATTTTTCAATGAAAGTTTTATAAAATGAAGTTTTATAAATGTATAATTCAAATAATACAAAACATTTGTATGGAGATATAATTTGAAATCATTTGGTTTATAATGTCCAATATAAGTAAATGATTATCTAATTTTAATGTAAAGCAACTGAACATCAAAGGTAGTAATTGCAATTGTCGTAAAAATTATCAAGTCTCATACAGAGATACAGCATTTTTAAATCTTCTTTCCGATGTTTTTAAAGCAAATGTTAATAAAAAAAAGTAAGAAATTTAATTATTTCCATTATAATATGTACTTGTATGTGCACATATCTGTTTCCTTGTATATTATGCATAACTTTTAAATGTTTATAAATTACTTTTTCTCATAACAAAAATCAATTTAAAAACTTTATTCATGAGAAAGTGGGAAAGTTTACGTTTCTGATTTGATTTTCAAATGTGTAGTTTTCCTATTTTAATATAAATTTATTTCTCTTAACCGAAAAAACAACTTGTCCATGCCTATAGGAGTAAAAAAATCATTATGAATAATGTCCTAACTATTATCTCAAAAATATATTATTCTTAGTTTGGGGTCCTACACTATATCAAATCTTAACCAAATTTTAATAGGCAAACTTTTTGCGAAACCACAGTCAAAGTTAATACAAACTACTAGTATTAATTATATGGACTCACAAGAATCGATATATATAAAATAAATAAATGTGTGAATGTTCTTCAAACGAGTTTTACAGTTGCAATTTACTTTTACTGTATGCGGGTCTTATAATTTGTGCTGTAAATTTATTGAATAGTTATAAGCTTATAAAGTTAAATATTTATTAAGGAAAAAAAGAATTTTAGGAAAAAAAATTAAAGCTAAGGGAAACTGTACATTAAGTCGGAATTGAAGTACAGAAAACACAATTTTTGAGGAAATTTTATTCAGACACTAAATAAATTTGTGGTCGCTATTTATCTTATTTCTTTTAATTGCATGAAAAAATAGTGTTGCGCGTGAAGGAATGTAAAGTACTAAACATAATTTTAAATATATTTATCCATGCGATGTTTATCTTTAAACCATGGCTATCTCGAATTCAATATGCTTCGAATGTTAGAAAGAGTATATCTAATGATTTATATATATATATATATATAAGTTACATATTATATATTAAAAGTATTACAAATTATATCATAAATGAACAATTTTTACCCTCTCTGTCTTACCAAATTTGAATAGTCTGTCAAATATCACATGTTATTGAAAGTTAAATAATTTATGTTTGAAATCCAAAATCTTTGTACACTATTAGAGAGTAAAAAAAAATCTTCCTTTTGATGAACAGCGTATTATGCTTATAATGTAAAAAAAACAACTATTTTTCCAACTTTTAATATTTCAAGTACAGGGTTTTAATAAAACTTCCAAAATATTTATGAAATTATTTAATTGAACTATACTGTTCTGTAAATAAATTTTGAATTTATTATAATTTCTTTCAATAAATATTTTTAGCATTTCTGTCCCAAAAATTTCTTACGCGAACGAAAGAGTTAAAAATACATAAAATATTTGTCCTCCTTTTTCATTATGCAAAATTGAGTTAGGAAAAAAATATAATTACATAAATTTTGTTTCACAAATTTTGTAATAAAAAAAATATTACTGTAGTCTTGTTATATGATTGTAAGAAGGTAGAGGGAGTAGACCAAGAGTGTAGAGTGAAAGAATGTAGATGTCGTGCCAAATCAGGTGTAGATCGCGTTTTTAGCTCATAATTCATTAATACGAGACGTAATGGCTATATCAAGAAGTTCCTTAAGGTATCCGACTACTTGTGACAACTTTTTTTTAAAAAAAGGAGGCATGGAGATTTTTTTGTGGTTCTTAGATTTATTTAATACATTTTAAGAAAAAAGGTTAACATTAAGAAGAGAAAAATAAATTATTACTATTAAAATAGGAAAAAATGGGTAAAAACTGACAAAAAAATTACATAAACGGGGCCCGCTCTGCATAAATAGTAAATAAACAAATTCTCAATTTTTCAATTTAGATGTATTAATTTGCTATTTCTTTTTGAAATGACCTTCAGGATAAGAAATATTTTAATTTTTACAAAAACTAGAATACTTTGGTTATTATATGAAATTGCTAAAAAAAAGTGATTATACTCACATAAAGAACTGTTAATTTTGTAACAAAATAGTGATTGATAAATCTGAAGATTAAAATACTTCTACTGTTATATAGAACATACACAAAAAATTTCAGCAAATTATTTTTAAAACTTCTTGAGCAATCAAACTCCGTTTGAGCTTTTTAAAAAAAACAGATTTCGAGTAAAACGCATTTCAAAGTCTGACATCTTATGTAAATTTATGGCATCTGCTTTTACTAAAACACTTGTAGTTTTTGCTCTAGTGAATGGAAAATAAAAAATGTATTTTTATAAAGCTAATAAGATAGCCCATAAAATAAATCACAAAAAAATTGCCAATTTTTAAAAAAGTCATGAATTGGATATCTTAAGCTAGGCAGAAAAACACTGCTGTTTTAAGTACAACTGATAAATGATAATTAATACTGCATAAATATGCAAAAAATAAATGAAAGAATCACGTAAAATATATATAAAGCATGAAAATATTAAGTACAGTTTCTGATACCAAATCTTTAAAAATTATTTAAAATAAATTTATGTCGGATATTTCATGAAAAGAAACTCGCATTCAGTCTGCTTAAACAATTTATTTTTTTTATTCTGTACGATCCTTATCTAACGTAAGATTTTAATGGTGCAATTCTTGTAAAAAATCTGCTGTATCAGTTTTAAATTAATGTTAAGTTTATGTAGTTTTCTGAAAGTGTAATCTGAATATCAAAAACTAAAAATAAATAAAAGGAAAACGTCGTTCTTGTTATCGAATACATTTCGCCTTAGTCTCCATTTACAAGAGACAAATCAAAATCCTTTATGGTAGTTAACAATTTATACTTATCTCTCGCGCGGATAAAGGTTTTATACCCATAAAATAAATGTTAAAATCACTTTACTAGTATATCACATTGAATAAATGAATGAATCTATAGAAACCCTCTTCAAACAGAAGACTTCAAGAGAACGCCCTGATACACTTCATCCTTGATTTATACATACTAAGCCACTTCTCTTACAAATCCCGAAAACTTATTATTAGTATTCAATACCCAATCTCAATCCCTTGTACACACCGAATCGTTTTGATCTCAACTGTTCCTCAAGTCATTAATGTGATATTATTCTCTCATTCGTCCAAAAGAAGGGACGGATAGGGGGGGGGAGGCGGAAGGGATGGAAGAATCTTTGAATGAAGTCAAACACCCAATTTCCTTCTGTAAACAGATGCGAGATCTTTCCGTTGGAGTTCGAAAATCCTTTTCGAACGAGATCTAAAATCTCTTCTGCGGTTTTCAAGAGTCTTCCCGTTATCGACTGGGAAATACATGGAAAATCTCTTAGATCTTCCGGGTCCTCCTTTGAAGTGAAGAGAGCGCCGAGGGGGGTGGCGCGTGAGAGGACGACCCCCCATCTTTGAATTGCTCATTTGAACCACCTACTTAAAGTTAATCGAGACCAGGTGAGTAGAGTAGTCCGCCCTTTTAAAAATGTGACGGACTTAGCGATAACCAGGGGGAGTGAGCATAAGGCGTTCTATAAATGTTTGCGTTGGGGGTTAAAGGAGGTATCAAAGTGCCGTTGTGTGCATTATTAACTCCTAACAGGCACAGAGAGAGAGAGGCCAGGGTTGGCTCTCTTTCTCAGAAGACTTTCGGCAAATGTCTTTACAGGAGTGCTCTAAGAGACAGATTAAAAGAACAGATTCTGTCGACCACTTTAAAACGATTTTGGAAATCAAAGTAATTTGGGAAGCACTCGTGGGAGGTTTCAGCTGAGGGAGGACTCATCGGAAGGGTTTGCTTTGAAGAATTCGATTAAAATACTGAGTCTCTGAAAGGTGCTGCCGCAGAACAAATCTCCACAGTCTAAAGTAGATTATTTTAAATTGTCGGAGGAAAATTACCCATCACTTAAACGTCTTTGATTTAGATTTGAATTTTTAAAGAGCTGCGATATGTGTTGGAGGTACTGACTTTTGAAGATACGTTGACCACTTTGCTACTTTATTTGCAACTTCGGGTACTGTCGTTGAAACTTTGTTCCTTTGCGACGAAAATAATGTTAGAGAATTCTTACTGATGGTTTTTATATAAATAAAAAATCTTCAGTTCGGTTTGCTTATGTGTATCTCATTAAAAGAACAATTCTACTCAATTTGAAACAAGTTTTTGAAAGAGAAAAAAAATAATCATTAATGCAATATATAGAATCGCTGAGTTCTACTTTTTGATCTTTGAAAAAAATTAATTCCCTTCTTCATTAATACATTCAAAACATTTAAATTTTTATCCCGAAATACAAATGCACACACAAAAAAAAAACTCTAATAGAAATAAGTACAGATGAAAAATGCTCATTATAAAATGTTGATCTAGTTTTAAGAATTTTTTATGGCTAACATAAGACATTTACAAAGGAGATTTAACAATAAGATCTGCAAATATTCAATATCTTCCTTAAAGTAAACACTTCAAGTTATTACAAGTGTTTTTTCTAATTTTATTCAGTATATTATTTTCATTTATAAGTAATAGATGCAATAAAATATAAATATAATTACGTATATAATTTAAATAAATCTCAAAACGTATTTTTATATCAATGAATAAATAGTTTTTACTGAGGTTCTCGAACAATTTTTCAGTCAAATTTTTGATAAAAATTCATTTTTATGCGATTGAATTTGAACGACCTGCGTTGCATTTTAACATGATTATTAATAAATATTTTATATTCGTAAAACTGTATCCCGAAATAGACTAAATATAGATATAGAAGTTTTTCTAGAAATGAAATGTCGAGTAAAAGAAATTATTTATATGTGAGGGACTTCACTTAAAAGATCTTTATTAGAGTTGTACACATAGCTTTTTATACCGAGTGATGTATAAGCTTTAATATTTGTATATAGTTAATTCAAAAAAAAATGTATAAAATCAGTTTTCAATGAAATATTGTTAAATTTTAATTTTAATTTTTTCTGCAGTTGAAAAGGCACTATTTAAAGTTTTATTATTATAATCATTATTATTTAAATTAAAATTAAATTCATGATTTTTCCAGCACAAGTAATTTTAAACATTTAAATACATCAAAGAACAATTTTTTTGCTCAAATATACAAAGAGTAGAAAATCTTCCTTTAAATAAATATTTTTAAGTATTTTCCTATTTTTATGTGAAAAAATATTCTCTAAGAATATCAGCAAAAAAATACATTATATAGAATGCTCTTTAGGATGTCATGTTTATGTATGGAAATTTATATTTAAAGGAACATTCCAAAATGAACAAATAAGAAAATAGATTTTAATTATATCTATAAAATTTATTTTATATGCCTTAAAAATGGTTAGTAACTTTTTGAAAAATTAATAAGAATAGCTTTGTTATGCATAATTTATGAGAATTATTCGGAAAAAAAAATTACACTAAGCCACTTTGAAGTGATCTCCCTTTTTAGCTAAATTAATATTCTTATAAAGTGACATTTTTAACCTAACATTTTACGAACACCACGGGGTTAGTCAACACAGTATAACTAATAATATTGTATGTATCGTATAAAATACTAGGGTCATTCTGAAATTTTTGAGATGGGCCTAAGTTTTTAGTTATATTTACAAAAATTTAGGAGTTTTCAAAGTAGTCTTTTATAGATGAACTCTTTCCACAGATTGAAAGCCTCAAAACATTCATTTCTCGGAATTGATGAAAAATGCATTTATAGCAACATCAATCTCTTCTTCTGAATGAAAAGGAAGTCCACTAAGTTTTTTTTTTAGATTAAAAAATAGCCAATAGTCACACATAGCTATATCCGAAGAATAAAGTGGATGTTTTATCACTTTATATTGTTTTTGTTATATGACAGTGATGGCAAACCTATGACCCGTGGGTCAGTGTCTGACCCACGGGTCCTAGGTTCGCCATTACTCTTTAACTAACCCTTGATTGCTGGGCAACTATTTGTTTGTTTACGCGGATTTATTTAGATTTTCTAATTTGTGTGGATTATTTATATGCTATTTGTGCTTTTACAAGAGCTGCATTGACTCAAAAGCAGTTTAAATGCTGTCTATAACTTTCAGTTTGATCATTACAGTTCCAAAGTTACGCAAATGACATTAAATGTATATGAAATTATTTAGTATTTGAAATAAAGCTAAAGTGTTGACAAAATATCAAATAAAGTGTATAACCATAATTAAAGCACTTTCTTCGCGTTTTTAGAATGTAGTCCTGCACTATACTACTTGCTGATTTTAAAGAAAAAGACTTGATTCCAAAACGTACTAATGTGTTACCTATTAGTCGCAATAAAGTTAAAGATCAAGTAATAGAATTAGAATAAAATATTTTTTCGCAAATACATAACGACTTAAATTATGCAGAAATGTATTCAATTGCTTAAGATGAGAGTAATGATGTAAATGGTTATGAACAATGAGCAGTTTTTGCTCGGTATAAGTATGGACATGTAAGAAAGAAGAGTTAATAAAACTAATAACTTTGAAAAGGAAGTGTACCGCTTTTGATATTTTTAAAGAATTTGATATTGCATTTAAAGAAATATAGCTACTGACCTTCAGAAAATAACTTCTGTAACAATAGACGATGGACTTAGTATGATTGGGAAAACATTAGATTTATTCAGTATTTTAAGCAAAATATTTCACATTCTCTGATTTAACTTCATTGTACAATACACCAGAAAGTTTTATGTGCAAAGCATGGCTTAAAAAACATTTTTCAGTTTAATGTCATTGTAATAAAAATAGTCGAATTTACAAACGCAAGAGCTCTCTATAAACAGCAATTTGCACAATTATTAGAGGAAATTGAATGCCAGTATTCAGGGATTTTGAGATACAACTACGTGCTATGACTTACTTTCGGTCATCCTTCATCTCTTTGTAATGTTATTAGAAGAAAAGCTCTTTTTTTAATTGAAAAATACAATAGTTTCAATGAATTATCCAATGTACATTGGTTAAATGATTTAATGTTTTTATCCGACATCACTCAGCATTTTTATGAACAGATTAAAACATTTCAAGCATATGAACCAATTGTTTTAACGATGTTTGAAAAGATTAAAATATTTATGACGAAACTTGACATCTTTACTAAAGATTTGGAATTGAAATTCATGAAATATTTTACTCAATTACAAAATCATTTTCAAAACACAATAATTTTTGTAAACTCCTTTGGAATTCAAGAAAATGCAATTAAAAAATATTTAATGATTATGCAGAAAAAAAAAACAAGTTTGGGAGGAGAGATCCAATCAATTTAAAAATTTGGAAAATACATTTCACTTTATTTTATATCCATACAAAACAGGATTTAAAACAATGGAGCTCACTGAGTTTATGTGGATAGGTATCGATAATTTAGAAATGTAATTAGTGGAATTTCGAAGCAACGTAGGGTGGAAAACAAAATTTGAAGACTTGATTTCTCTGAAGGAAAGAAGAAGGAAAACTGTGAAAGTATAAAAGTCGTAGATAATATTGAGATACCACAATAAAAATAAATGTACGAGATTCTTAATTAAATAATTTTATACCAATGAAAAACTAGTTAATGCTTTTTTGATGATGTTTGAATCCACATATTCGTGTGAAAAATTGTTTTCTCCAACGAACTTTGTAAAATCTTGTAATAGAAATAGACTCGACAGGGAATTAACTGCGAAATGCGTTTAACTAATGAATATGAAATATGAACCTAATTTTAAAAAACTATCTGAAAATAAACAGCAGCAGATTTCCCATTAAATACTTTATAATCAATTTTGTTATACATATATATATGTATATATACTTATAAATAATATTTCATTATATATATTGTGCGTAATTTTTGTTACTCTGTGTTCATTCAAACACTTATTGCAATTTGCACCAAACACTTAAGAATTTTTAACCCCACTAAAAATTTTTAAATTATTAAATAACGTCCATTTTTACCCTTTAAGGTATCCGACTACTTGCGACAACTTTTCTTTTGAAAAAATGAAGATATGTGGATTTTTTTGTAATTTTTAGGTTTATTTAGTATATTTTAAGGAAAAAATCGTAAAATTGAAAACAGAAAAAAAAATTTATTATTATTAAAATGGGAAAAACTAGTAAAAATGTACAAAAAATTACGTAAACGGGGCCCGCTCAGTACAAAAACTTTTCAAACAAATTCTCAATTTTTCAATTTTAATGTGTTATTTTGTTATTCATGTTTGAAATGACCTTCAGGATAATAGATATTTTAATTTTTCCAAAAACTAGAGCCCTCTATCTTAGAGACTATATGAACTTGCTTAAAAAAACAGTGATTATATTCACATAAAGGACTGTAAATTTTGAAATAATACAGTGATTGATAAATCTGAAGAACAAAATACTTCTACTGTTATACAAAACATTTACAAAAAGTTTCATCAAATTATTTTCAAAACTTTTTGAGCAATCGCTGTCCGCGTTTGAGTTTTTCGAAAAAAACACATTTCGAGTAAAACGCATTTTAATGTTTGACATCTTGTGTAAAGTTATGGCATCTTCTTTAGTTAAAACACTTGTATTTTTTGTTCCAGTGAATGGAAAACAAAAATCTTGGTATTTTTAATAAGCTAATAAGATGGTCTATAAAATAAAATCATAAAACAAATTTGTCAATTTATGAAAAAAATCATGATTTTAGGGTAGTCGGATACCTTAATCCAGTTGAATTTTAACGATGTTTAGTTTTAAAAATACTAAGTTAAAAAAAGTTTTAAACTTAACTCTGGTGCAAATAGGCATTAGTGACCCACGAGCTAGTACTAAAAAAATGTGATCAAAATTTGACCCACGTCTCGAAAAGGTTCTCCATCCCTGTTATAGAAACTCGGCTGTTAATCCAGCTGTGTGGAAAGATGTGTCAGAGTGAAGCATTAGATCCTTAACATTCACTTCTGGTCAAAAAACGGTATATACGTTTCATCACCCGTCACAATTTTAGAAATGATGCGTTGACCACCATCATTTAGTAATTTAAGGATTCTTTAATGATTCTGACATGCTCCTCATTTTGATGCTCAGTTAAATTATTGGGAACCCAACGATAAAGTACTTTCTTCATATGTAATTCTTCATGAATAATTTTGTGTATGGCTGCGTATCCAATATTAAGTTCCTTCTGTACCATTTGGCATGTACAGCGATTATCATCCATTAACATTTTTCGTATGGCAGACACATTATCTGGGATTACTGCCGACCGTGGCCTTCCTGCGTCTTCTTCACCCTGAAGAGAATTGCGATTTCTGCAAAATTCTTTAAACCCTCTGAATACAGCAGAATCTGTCATGGAGATTCATCACCAAATGCTACTTTCAACCGCGTTGGATGCATTCGTCTTGATTTAATCCCGCTTTAAAATCATGGGAAATCATAGCACGATAATGTTCTCCCGCCAATTCCTTTTTCTCTTCTGTCTAAAATTTATTCTACGTTAAGAAACTTGAAGTAAATCAGCAAAAAATCGTCTGATGGGTTAAAATACTTTGTATTTTCAATTTAAGCCATTATTTATTTATTTTTTTTTTTTTTTTTTACAAATGAGCGTATCTAAAAAATTTCAGATTTACCCTCGTATAAATTTTAAAATTAAAAAAAAATTCACGAATTCAATGCGATATGTTCTACATGTTCATTTTTAAAAAATAGGCTTTAAATGTTTCTTTTTTCTACAGAAAAAATATATTCCTTTATTATTTAAATTATTGAGGGTTCTACTTCAAATGTGAAAAATCAATTAAAAATGTTTTCGCACTACCACACACACAAATATGTAAAAACAGTAACAGATTGTAGTTTGTATATTGCAACCAAAATAATTTTCTAAGATACAATTTTTTTAATTTTATTTATTTATGTTTATTGATTTTTACTCATATTAGTCATTGGTATTTTGAATTTTAATTTGCTATAATGTTTATTTAATTTTACTTTCGAGAGATGTTGTATTTTCAAATATAGTCGAGCCTCCGTATAATGAACCTTTATGTTGAGAATTTTTCTATACAGCGAACTTTTTCCTGGAACCAAGAACATTTCCCGATTCTCTTCGTAAAATAACCTCCCAATTGCGAAGTGAATTTTCTATATAACGAACTTTTCCTCTTGTGATTCAATTTCTTTCTCCCTATTTTTCAATTATTTCAGGACATTTCAAATTATTCTTTCTTTTAGCACATTTTATAGTAGTCATAAATCTTGAACTGGTTTTATTAGGTGCCTAACTCACCGAGAGCAATAGAATTCTGGACATTTCATCTAAGAAGTGCAATCTTTACACAATCCAAAGATAGTCAAGCTCACTGGAAACAACGTCAATATCCACTTTTACCCTCAGTGGACGCTCGTGTCCTTGAACTAGTCTCCTTCATTTGTATTGTTGATCAATCGTACTGGTATAACTTCGTTTCTCGTAACTCAAAAATGTTAAAACCTAAGTGCTTGAGAATCAAAGAAAAAAATATAATTTTTCAGGTAGTGGACAAAGGCATAATGAAGCTTTTCTTGCAGTTTTTCTTTCTTCTTTTTTTTTTTTTTTGATAGACAAGATATATAAAATAAATATATATTAATTTACAAAAAGGTGTGAATATTTTTTAAATAGATAGTCTTTATAAATTTAAAATATGTTTTATGTAGTTTACAAAGAAATTTGAAAGATGAACCTCTATTTAACGAATTTTCCATATAACGAGCTTTTTTTTCGGGAATTAACGACTTCGTTATATAGAGGTCCGACTGTATATATACGAAAACGCCAAATAGTTTGAGAAAAGTCTGATGTGTTTTCAAACCTCTGAGACATTTTAGTTAAGTTTAAATAAAGTATATATTTGTCATATTTGTGCTTCTTTTTATTCTTTGATTTCAAATATAAAAATGCTTTTAATGATAAGTGACTAGATATTAATAAAAAATTAGCATGCTAAGGGTTTCAAGTAAATGATTGTGCTTGTGTTCCATTACATAACCACAAAATTGACTAAAATCTAATTATATCTTCAATTAAAAAGCAAATACGAACTGAAGTGCTCTGCCTAATTAAATTAAGTCATCATATCTTAAAACTTTCGCATTTTGAACTCATTATTCCGCTGTTGACAAAAGCTTTCGGAAGCAAATTTACCAACAGAGGCATTGTAGTAGAATATCGGTGCTGAGTGTGGCTTTAACTCAAAATACGTTTAATAAGTACTGAAATTTTTCTCACGTAGGACCTGACATCAGGTAGAAAATCTAATGTGTGAAACAATAGTGCCAATTATGCCGCCAGGAAGGATGCCAAGCGCTTAATTAGTCGCCGATTGTCGGCTCCGCAAAATATGGCGAATGTCGTCACAAGAGACCCGTTTCTCCTCATTAGTGAACACTTGTCCAGCTTACTGAGGTGCCTGTCCGTTATTCAGACGCCCAATTTCGTGTCTTTCATCACGTGTCTTGCGAATTGAATCCCTTCGCACTCTCACTTAGCTCCTCTCCTTCACACTAGATGGCACTGCGAAAGAGACGTTGGGGGAAAAGATTTCAATTTATGATTGAGGAACGCTCACTATCTGTGTGATTGTACAGAAGAGTAGAAAGTTTTCAGTTTAGTTTTTTGAAAAGCTATTAAGTTTATTAATGATTAGAAAGCTAAATTTCAAAACGAAAACAAGAAAAAAAAAGACAGAAAAGAAAAGCTTTTTCATTATTCAGATAATTTAAATTTGAAGAGTTCTTAAATAAATTTTAGAAACGAATTTGTGTTTGATAAAAGGAAAGTTATTTCGTTGCAAAGACTTTCAGACTCTGAAGCGTATACATCTATCTTTAAAAAATACCAGATGAAAAAAATTCTTCAATCCTGGCTTATCTATGAAGTCTGATGTATTTCCATTCTGCTCAAATTATTTTACAGTATTAAGCAATTCATATATTTATAGTTCAATACATGAAAAATATAACTAAATCTGATTTTAATGATTTATTTGAATATTCTGTATGATAAAAGTTTCAGAACTCTTTAATAATATTTCTATTAAATTATAAGTTTATTCAATTTATGTCATTTCGATATTTCTTCATTTATGAATTGATATCAGGCTATTATGATCATTGCATAAAATTCTCTTTTAAGGTAACATTTGTCATCTTAAACCCAATTTAATTGATGTTCTATTTTGACTATTAAAAACCAAGCTTCACTATCAACAGCATTAGGAAAATATACTCGGAGGAAATTGTAGTAATGTAAACTCATAATAATGACTAATAATTACCCCTGTTTTCTTAATAATCAATATAATAAAAAATAAAGCTTTTGATAATGATTGGTATGATTGACGAAAAAAAGCTTCTATAACATGACTACTTGGCTCTAAATATTTCTGAATTGTGCCATTATTACATATGCCAGTGTATATCTTCTTAAATACGTTAAATTTTTAATGTGCTTTTATGAACCAGTTAATACCTCAAAAAAACTCCTATATTTAATAGATTTTATACGGAAAATTCTAGAAAAACCCGATATATAGTTCTTAAGAGTTTTTTTTCCCTTCTTTTTTTCAAAAGTGGTGAAAAGTGTTATTTGTAAAGTATAATTCACATCATCGATAAAATCAGTTTTCTCTTTATTTTACTGTGCATTCGTTTTTATTTAATTCATTTAAAACTTCGTTGAAATTGCTTCGCGGATTACTACATATGGACTTCATAAATTTTAGTCATAGTCACAACTTAATCCTAAAGGTGGAGAATTTTTTACAAAAGTCACCTAAAGGCTTGTTTTGAATTTGAAGAAATAACTATT
>BMAV01003486.1:27368-51666 GCA_019973955.1 Trichonephila inaurata madagascariensis
GTGGTAGTTTTAGAAAGCATATAGAGGGGAATGTTTGATGGAGAACCCAGTGGGGAATTTTGAAAGTAAAAAGAAATTTCTAATCATGTGTCATCGAAAGAATAATCAAAGGGTTTAATGTCAAATACACAACTGCCATAGAAAACTGTATTAGAAAAATATTAAGACTATGCCAATTTTTTTTTATTTTACTTGATTGTAAGAGAATAAACTCAAATATATTTTACTAAGCAATGACCTAACAAAACTTCTAGTTTATTTTGGTGCCGAAATTTTTAACGTTAGTTCAAGAAGTTTAAATTTTTTTAGATTTATTATATTCTGACTAAGTATTTTACAGTAAATATTGTAAATATTAAAAAATATTTTATACTACAGGGTGACCAGTAATCAACTAAAAATTTGAATTGTTTAGTAGAACAGTTTGAGAAAAGATAAAAGAAAATATTTATTTCACTTATAAGTACACTTTTATTCCAATTTACTGCACAATATTTTCGAAGTGCTTCCCGTTACTTGCAACAATATGGAAAAACATAAGATCAAATTTATCCAAAATCGAACGAATAGTTAGCAGTATAATGCTCGAAATTTCAACAGAACAGGCTTGTCGAAGCACATTTAATGTTGTGGACAAAATTTTTTGCACACTATCAAAATATTTGAACAAATTCTTTTTCGAAATTTCACAAAAAAATTCTCGTTTTATTCCAACTTCTTGAACACCACGTCTTTGTAAATTGATGGAGTTCTTGGACTTAAAAAACATTCTCTTCTGGCGTAGCGGTCTTCGGTGGTTCAACATTTCTCTCTTGCCTATCGTGCACAGTCCCATGTTCTTCAAATTTTCTAATCAAATCAGAGATTGTCAAGCTTTCCCCATATTTTTGAGTCCCATACACTAGGTCGAACCTTCGTCTTATTGCTTTGGCTGATGAACCATTCTGGTCAAAAATTTTCACGATGAAAATCCTTTGTTTGGTGATCAAATTCGGCATTTTGCTAAAAACTGCTTGCAAATTCCTGTCTGTCAAGTGCTGCGTCATAGCACAAAATGAAACTCGTTTCGTAAATTGTAAACCGCCTAGTGCAGCGTCATCAAATGTTATGTCCCTATGTCATGATTAGTTCACTTATGTCACCTAATAAACAGCTACTGAAGTTTCAAATTTTCGGTTAATCACTGGGCACCCGATATTTGTGACTTGACTAAACATTTTACAATAAAATATCCCAATTTCCTAGGGGGAAAAAAGGAACAAACTCAAAACTTACAGTATATTTTTTAATATTTCACTAAATGAAAAATATATTTTATATTATTGAATATAATTAAATAAAGTCAATAATTGTGTCACATTTTGTGAATAGTTTTTATAATACTTAATTAAAATAGTGACTAAAATTGAATAGTTTTTCATTTCAATGCATATATCTCTTAATGATAGTTGTTGCAATGCTATCTTTTATATACCAACGTTTATGTTAGCCCTTAATAGGGCTATTTTTTCCAGTAATGTTATGTTAAAATATTTCGGAGACTGGGTTTGATTTATGAAAAGGAATTCATATATCTTATTCTCTAAAATTTGATTTTTAAGATAATTTTTTGGTGGGAAATAGGCTTTCTACTGTTCACTGAAAACTACTCAAAGGCAAGTAATCTTATATTTTACATTTCTTTTTATTTCGCATAACATATTTATAAAATATAATTTGCTAATGCTGAATTCTATAAAATAAATTATAAGCTAAAAGTATTTTGTACTCAAAAATTTAAGAATTTATACATATTACTTTCCATGACATTTCATAAAACATGGATCAGCACATAGTGAAACACTGCAAGCTGTACAAACGTATCTTGCTCTCATATTCTTTCGTACAGTATAAACCGCAACGTTTATATGTTTCTGTGTAAATTAAGCTTATGTTCCGCATTTTTAGGCAATCCCACGTCATTTGGAACAGTTTTCATGCTTCTCAGGAAATTAACAGGTCGTCCTTTGTGTTTACGACTTGAAAATCCTGACTGTTGTCGTTGTAGCAGCATAAATCATAAGTGGAAACATGTATGACATTTAAAAATTAAAGAAGTTGTGGAAAGTATACTTCTCGAGGCCTTATAAAGAGTTAAAATAGCATTTCAAAAGAAAACAAAACGAAAAAAAAAAGGAAACTGAAATAATCAATTTTTTTATCGCATTCATTCCTTTTTAAGAGAAAACTGAAATGTCCCTTTTCATTTAATTATATTTGTCATTCAGTTCCATGATATTATGTACACATTTTATTTTTAAGCCCTTAACAATCACAATCGTTCTTCAATCCGTTCATTACATTCACCTCTTTTGAAGCGACAAAAACATTAGAAATCTATCAAAAAAATTCATTGCTGGAAAAGATTTCAGATCTCTAAAGTTATTTTCATTCGGAAATACATGTCCGAAAATCGTGTTCCATGCGGAACGGCAACTCTTGCGTGGCTGTCATCATTCGAGACAATTTTGACCGGAGGAGTGCGTTTAATGGAGAGATGGCGTTTGACGCAACCACCCCCTAACACTCTCCATTTCCTTGTTCTGCGAAGTGTCATTTATCTTTTCTTCTTGGCACAACCCCCTTCTTATGAGGTGTTAATGCGAGGACTGCATGACTCTCTGGACACTCCTCGAAAAAAGTCTCAAGGTAAATCAAACAGCTCGCTATCAAGGATACTGGGAAAAGAGCTTAATAAAATCCCATGTACAATAATTCTGCCATTTAAGGTGATTCCTTTAATGTTCTTGATCCATTAGAGCCAAGATGTCACCATAATCCGTTATGAATAAACTCTAATTTGGAGGTTCTTCAGTATAACCTATTTCGTAATTTTGTTCACGAAAATAGATGTTTCAATTTTTATTAGAAAGTAAACTAAACCCTGTTTTAACGATTCCCATTTTAAAATTGAAGAGTATAGTTTCGAAGTTGTTGACAGCTTCACTTATTCAGGTTCGGAAATTAACAATAGAAACGATTTTAATACTGAAATTCAAAAGACAATTACTATGGCTAATAGATGTCTTAATGGAATACAAAAATATATGAAATCAAATTTAATGAAAAGAAAAACAATGGTTCTATTGTATAAAAGTCTTTGAAGGTCAGTATTAACTTATGCATGTGAAACTTAGTCCATGTCTCGAACAGATGAGAACATGATAAGTATCTACGAAAGGAAGATTTTAAGATTCATTTTTGGAGGGATTCAGGAAAATGAAATATGACAAAGAAGATCACATTTAGAGCTCTATCAATCATATAAAGAAATTGATATTTTTAACTTCATCAAAATACAAAGAATTAAATGGGCAGGTCACGTTATCAGAATGAACGAAGACCGCACCTTAAAAAAAGTCTTCAATGCCCAACCAACTGACAGGTCAAATCTTAGGTGGATTGGTGGCCTAAAAAAAGATCTCCTAATTTTGAGAACTAGGAACTGGAGAACATTAGCAGAAAGAAGGCTTGCCTGGAAAAGGTTTCTTGAGAAGGCCAAGGCCCACTCTGGGCTGTCATGCCACTAAGGAAGGGAAGAAAACTAGGACCTTTCTTCTTCTAATGCAGTCTAAATTTTTACTGTAAATAAGTATTTTTGCAATTCATACTATGATGCAAGCAATACGTCAGAAGGGGGGAGGCCCATTGTTTTGGCTCGAGGGCCACATTGCAGAAGCAGAGGTCCGTAACTTTTTTTATAAACGATTCCATTCATTTGTTAACTTTGATTCTCGGAAATGGTGTAAATTGTACCATTAAATCAATATATCTACTAGCACATTTAAATTTAGAATAAGCTTTTTACGAAACGAATGCACCAACACACTTTTCTACATTTTTTTTAAATCAGGAGTGAAATGACTTGTTTAAATTCTCATCCCAGCCTGCAAGTTAGTGACAGTCAGCTTGCATCTAAATTTACTCTTGTTGAACTACATACAAGAAAACTTTGCTCACAAATACATGTAGACCCAAATCTATCGAATATTTTTATATTTGTTTTTCTGACTGTTTTGGTGGCCCACGAAAACAAACCTATTTGTCAGTCGCCATATTTACTCACCTCCACAATAAGTGAAGTAGAAGTATTTACTTTAAATCGCAATTCCTGAAAATTGTAAAGTACTACACAAAAGGAACATTTTTTTAAAATTCTACTATCTTATAGCTTTGAAACTTCGCACACGTATTAAAACTATATAAATAAATATTTTACTGAGAGATTTTGCAAAAAATTTATACGAAAAAAATTTAAGGGTTAAAAGGTGTATGAATTTTCGCTGTTTGGAAGCTTTTCTCATGCAACTCTACATATGAATTTTGTTTAAAGAAAACTATTCATTTTTTTTCAAGGAATAATGCAATAAATGCACCTAAGAAATAGGTGATTGTATCTCCAATCAACTCATTAGGGATGTTCCTTAAATTTAGACTTTTTTAACAGTAAGGAAATAGGGTAAATGCTACTAGTATAGTGACTCCCGTAACTTATCTACTGTTTAAAGTTAGTGAAATTAAAAGTGATGCCACACACACAACAAGAGCTGCATTTTTACTTCAATCATGTTCTATTTATTTCTTACGTGGAATCAGTTTTTTTTTCAGAAATAAGTGCAAACACAAGTGAAGACAGAAAGGTTAATGTACTCTCACAAAAAGGAATTCATCGACTTCGACTTATGTAATAATAAGTGTTGTAAATAAATCAATTCTTGGAGATAAAGTAAATCAAATAGCGCTTCTTATCATGCCGGTTAATAAAACCAAATTCTGATCGACGTATAGATTCCCTTTCCGCAAATCATCGTAAGACCTTCACGGGGGATGCTATGCTTAATATTTATTTAAGTTTAAAAAAACGTACACTTCTTTCTTTTTTCACTGTCTTTTCTATACAATTTTAAAATAACACATGGTACAAGAATAAACTACACTTTTTTCCCAGTTGATTTACTGTAGTACAATTTAGTATAGCTGACTCTTTTGCGCACAAGGAAATAAACACTATTAATTAACTGCTAGTTCAACTTATGAGAACGCTAAATTTGGTAGAAGTCTACTAAATCATTTTTTAAGCATTAATCAAAATTCGAAACACGAGTTGAAAATCCAACATTGGCTTAGTTGAGTACCAATAATTATATACAGAACATGCATAACAAATGCAACTGTAGGCAATAGAAGGGATAAGTGCGAGAGTTACTGGAGAATATTCCACAAAGCTTCAGTGAAAGTTAGCAGTACGATAACTGAAGATTCTGAAGTTTAACAGCAGCCTGACGTGGGGAAAAAAATCCTAAATATATACTTACTTGAAGACATATTTCCATCCTTCAATCTTAATCCATCTTGTATTTAAAGATAAGTAATATTCTATATATTTCACACGCATTAAGATTTAGTTAAACCACTCTTTGCACATAAGTATTTTGATATTTTGATCAAGAATAAAGCATATGTAAAGACTTTTATTACTCCTGCAATTGTTCTGATCCAACGTTGTCTTTGAATCCTAATGCTTCATAATATTATTGTACAGTTCTTCGAAATTGAACGGCTATTTATGTTTTAAGATTATTTTAGATGAAATACCGATACAACCGAATCAAAATTAATGGTAAGCTTATGATGCTATCTGTAAGGACTGAATTTAAGGACATTCTAAGTTATTCGTATAAATTTTAAAATATGAATACTCATTCCTCTTTACAGAACTTAAGTTATGCTCACAAAAACACAAATATTTAATAGGAATAAAGCTAAATTTAAATTTAAAGTGTGAAAATTAATTTATTTTTTTAATTTAAAAACTTAATTACCGTAAAATCCGGGGTAAACCGCGCACCTCTGTATAAGATGCACCTACACTTTCAAGCTGCAATTTTTATATAATTTTTTGGTATATTCGCCGTATAACACTCACCCCCTATTTTACGAAGAAGTCTGAAATGTACGTGTGCAATACTTCTATGTTTTGAAGTCATTTATTCGAGGTATTATCCCAAGCTTTAGAAAAAAAATAATATACTTTTAGAGCTGTAACCCTTTAAGTCAGTGTTTCTCAAACTGTGGGGCGCTCCCCCTAGAGGGGCGTGATAACCCTACAAGGGGGTCGCGAGTATATCGAAAAGTCGAAAACAAAAAATTATTTTAAAAAATTATTAATTTACTGAAAATAAGTGTAACAAAATACATATTCTGACATAATAAAAATAAATAAATA
The DNA here is from genome assembly GCA_019973955.1 of Trichonephila inaurata madagascariensis. Taxonomy (NCBI): domain Eukaryota; kingdom Metazoa; phylum Arthropoda; class Arachnida; order Araneae; family Nephilidae; genus Trichonephila; species Trichonephila inaurata. Next base: position 33,634 of record BMAV01003486.1, read on the forward strand.
AAATACACATTTACATTGATATAATACACTTAAAAATGTATCAGTATTACACAATGTGTTTCATAATTAATTTAACAGTACTAAGTTAAGAACAAGTTTAATAATCACCTGTGGTCCTATGGGCATGCCATAAAATTATACATGAAATTTAATACTTATCTTGATAATTTGTCTGGTTTATAATTGAAGCCGTATTGCAGCTTTAGAGTCAAAGTACATTATTATTGTTTTCAATACATTATTGTATGGGGGGGGCGATAAAAATTATGACTGAAAATTGGGTCGCGAATACTGAAAGTTTGAGAAGCACTGCTTTAAGTTCATACGGAATGTCACTTCTTTTAAATAAATAGTATTTTGACCAATGCGGAAGTCTAATTTGTTTTTATGCTTACTTTTTTTTTAAAGCTATCATTTTTATACCCAGCGTATAACGCGCACCTGTAAATTTCGATCATATTTTTTGTGTTAAAAGTGCGTGTTACAAACCCGATTTTATGGTAAATGAAAATATAGCTTTATTGAAAAAAATTTCTGTTTTATATTAATGGTAATGCATTTCAGAAGATAGTGAAAACACCATATGATATGTTAAACGCTTAAAACTTATTTTTAATTTAAGGAACTTGTTATAAATACCATTACACAAAACCAGTCCTGGATTAAAAATTGGCATAACTTACAAAACCCACTAAGTATCAAAGTCCCCAATCTCCAAGGCACTTAATCACTTTAACACCCCCATAAATCCCGAGTCATCCATTTGAATCGGAGTCTCAACAAGAATGCTACACCATTGTTAGATCCCGAATTTTCAAGTTTTCCAAGAAAACATTCCCGCGCGTTCGAAAAGGGGACATGCAGCAAACTCCAGAAAATTTTCCACCTATTGCTGCGACAACCGTATCGAAAAGGGATCAAGGGCTTGTCTATTCCACGGACTGTTAACCTCTCGTCAAATCTCGCCGGACGCGAGAGAAGTAATTTTCCATGTCCCCGTCGACTTCTTTGCTGTAACACCCCTGACGTCAAAGATTTACACCACTCACTTATTGCGGCGCAGGGTTTGACACTTTACACGGGCACCCTACGCGAAACGATACTTACTCGCAGAAAAGGGGCCACGAGAGAAAAAATTAAATCCCTTGCTACCCAAATAAGGTGCGCTTTTTTTATTGTTATTATTTGTGTTCTCCGTACACTTCATTTTGGCGTTTTCCAATTTTGTGCGTCGCCTAAGCGCGAGTACGACGCGATCTTGAAATATCACACGTCAGGGTGTTTGAGAGTTGGGTTTTTGCATTCAACCCCCACTCAAAGTGTAGACGTGACTCGAAAGACTATGAATAGTGGTTGCTCGCTTTCTGTCCGACACGGAAAAAGAGGAAGATTTTTGCATGGATGCGAGACAGAGAGCAGAGATGAAAAGCTGTGCTCTTTTAAGGCGTTTCGTGTCTGTACAGGAAATAAAAGGCTTCTTTCTTATTCATGTTGGCTTGCTGATTTCCAGTACCATAATGATCCTTTGATTTTTTTTTTTTTTCATATAAAAATAAACCATTCTCATTTCTCTTATTGCAGATATAACTTTTTTTAACATATCCAAATAATAACATATATGAAATCTTAATTTTCGGGGGGAAAAGGCTTAAAGCTTCATTTTCTGTTTAAAAATTATAAAACTAATCTAATTTATATTATAATATACAGTACCTAGTAATATTTCAAAACAAACTGCTCAAATATCATACAAGTCATACTTAAAAGTAGTAAATCAGCTTTAGAATGATATTACATACAATCAGTGGCACACTCAAGGCCCCCCAAAGCCCTTGATTTTTTTTTCAATTGGTCATAATCCTATGTATATAGTACGTAAAATTTAATAAAGTATTTGTTATTAATAATTAACTTTATTAATTATTGCTAATTATTTATTCAATAATTAATTTTTCACTGCTTTTTGTTCCCGAAAATCAATAAAATCAAAGGAATATGATGGGCAGAATAATGAATCATGATACGAAAATAATGGACTTCCGCCCCGGGCCCCCCCCCCCCCCCCTTGAAAAATCCCTGTGGGCTCCATTGCATAAAATCCATTATAGAATAATTCATATTGAAAATTGTCCCGTGACTCGATTTTTTGTAAAAAAAAAGTGTCACTTCAAGAGGATGATAAAACTTGATGAATTTGTGTATAAATGTATCTAATATATGCATGATAAGTTGATAAATAAGTGCTAAACGTTGACGTTCATATATGCTTTAAATACAAAAAAAAAAAGAATTTAAAATATCCGAGTCGCACTCATAAAGTCACCATTATTAGAGTATCACCTGCTTGGAAAACTTAGGATATTAATGTTGACATGGGAATTTGGCATGTTCTCTGATAAGGAAAGTATTACACTTTTTTCCTGCTATATAATGCGATCTTTCAATCGCAATATACTTTTGCTTATTTTTTTTCTCTTATAACTTTTTGTTAAGAACAGAGGCTTTTGAAAAATACGCACGTCGCATAATTTTATGATTTCTGATATTTTCAACTGGCTATCAAGTATCCAGACAATCAAGCATTGATAATTGTGTTGGCGTCAATTATTTATAACAAACTTGACAGTCAAACATTGATTATAAAATATAATTTTGATAATACTTTATAATAATTTTTCTAAATTTAAATTTTTCTTACATTTAAGAAAAATGAATCCATCATGAGTTAACTAGTTTTATGTTATAGCTGTTATTCACACACACACACAATAGATGAAGCAATTTTATTTTTATTTTTACCTGTACTACAAATACTATTTAACAGTTTCTGTTTGTTTCTGGAAAAAAAGTGTAAGAGTAATTTAATTAGTATTACTTGTCGTATTGTACGTTGGTATAATATACTTTATAGAAAAGTTTCTTCTCTGATAATATATATATTTCTAGTTAACATATCATATTTAATATCAGAAATAAATATGATTTTTTAAATATGATGTAAATACCTTTAAAATTATGGTGTCACTATATATAACTGCTTGTTTCCTAAAGACCATTTATTTTCATATGCATGTATTTCTTTTCTAAGCAAAACAATGTATTGTACTTAGAGGTAAATAGGTTTTCGCGGTATTCCATATTCTTTAAGTAATGTATTTTTAAATGGAAGAAGACATGTAGTAGTTCATCCATTACACTATATATAATAAAATAAAGTAACTTCAGCTCCGAAACAATTTAAAGTATCAATGCATATTCAAAGATTAGTTTTTAATATCTGATTTTGGAATAGAAATAAAAACTTAATTGACACATATCTTACAGAAATAATTTTAAGGTTAATATTCTCTGTTGTCGCTATGTAAGTAAAAGATGTTCTTTAAACACATTGTATAAATTGACAATTTCGATGCTTAAATTTCTTACCGTAAATATTTACAGTACAGATATTTTTATTAACATATAACTTTGAAAACTATATATATCTATTAATCATTACTCTTTAATTCTAATTTTAACTTATTATGATACCAAGAAGATGAGGCTTGAAAAAAATGTGTATGTAAAGAAGTTATGTAGCTGTTTTACATTTTTTTTTTCAAAGTTTAAAAATTTAAATCTAAAAACTTAATTTATTTTGTTTTAAAAAATAAACTATTACAAAAAAGTTATTCGGTTAAAAATTATTGCCTATTTGTTTACAGGTTGAAATTTTCAATATTTTTTTTTATTCTTTCATAAAAAAAATAATTTAAATGCTGATCAATTTATAATTTTAAATTTTAGAGACAAACACATTTCATTTACATATCACGCATTCGCAAAACAGACAATAATAAAAATCCTAATTTCTTTTACTATCAAAGTAACGAAACTAATTGCGCTAAACATTAAAAAAAAGTAACATTTTGTGCACATTTAATGCGCGATTAAGTTTATTTTGGCACATTCCACCTTAAATACACAGACAGCTACAATGGCGTAGTGGCTGTTTCTCTAAAATAAGTATAGTAGTCCAATTCACAATTTCAATATTTTCTTTCAATTATCCCATCTAAGAACGTAGCTACATTCTAAATTTAAAAATGCAGTTCATAACTCGTTCCTTTTGGGTTTCATTAATGAATTGCTTCAATGTGTTTTTTAATTATTAATACTTAGTTATTTATTAATAACGTTTATTTATAATTATGAAGAGACCCAAAATCTGTAAAAGAATTCTGTACGATCTGTATGTACCATTAAGGAGGTTCAGTCAAAATTTTACCGTTGTTTAAAAAAATTGCTGTTAAAATGCAACAGTATGAAAGGGTTATGTTTGTAACACAGTTTGATTGTTTCTAAGGAATGAAAAATTCTTCCAGGTAATTTTCTGACCATTTCCGTCCAGAACTAGAGCTAATTATAAAAAAAAGTCTAAGAAATGATTGCAAATGAAGCAGTAAGGTATACGACTACGTTCGGAACCGTGATTTCAAAAAAGCGCATAAATCGATAATAATAATTTCCACGATATTTAGTGTCACTTAGATTAGAATACATGTATAAAATTATTTTAAGGAAATGATGACACACAAAAAGAAATTATTTAAATACAATATTTTGGCAAAAAATTAACTTAGAATAATCTTTTTTCAAAGCATTCTCCTTTTATAAAAAAAATGATTCTATAATAATAATATTTTGCTTATATAAAGTAAAAACTTTTCTAGAGAGGATGTTTGAAAAATTCACTTTATTTTCAGAGTTACTACCAACTGAAATAATGATCGGCGTTTTTTTCTTAAAATTTCTCCCCTCTGTTGTAGTAAAATATGGATAAATCCACTTCTAAGTTGTATATTTCAAAACTTCTAGCTCAGGCTCTGTACAGAGGTCTAAGCTATATACAGACTAAATATTATTATAATAGAAACATTTATCTTAAAAGGAGAATGTTTTGAAAATGGGTCATTCTATGTTCATTTTTGGTCAAAATATTGTACTTAAATAATTTTTTTATTGTAATACTATTCTTAAAACAATTTTATACTCGTATTCTAATTTAAGTGACACTAAATATCACAAATATTATCCATTTATAGGCTTTTACAAAATCACGGTTCCGAACGTAGTCGGATACCTTAATTCAGAAAGTGTGACATAAGTATTAGTGTGAACTATTACAGAAGCTACTTCTTTAATTTATTCCACCACAATTAGGCTTAGCAAACATTTTTACTGGAAGCTTTCGCAGAGTAGACCGCGAATACCCTAACATCCATCAGTGAAATTCAGTGAAAACTTTCCTGGTGTCCAGAAAATTCGCGCTAAGGGTTCTCCCCTCACACTAAAGGCGGTGTTCCAACGCCTGTCAAAATACGTTAATCACCGGGCGAGGAGATAACTCTATCATCTGGCGTGGGGCCCAATTAGAGCCATTTGTACGACTGACGGTTCCAACTAATGACGTCATTTAAACGCTTCCTCTCCTCACACATTACATGGACGTGCGTCGAAGAGCTTTTCCAAATGTTCTCTCCCTAACCACCGGACGGTGTACGGTCATTACCTGCTCTTCACCAGAAAGGAGGACCACTGAAAAAGATATGGATTTTTTTTATTATTGTTATTACGACTTGGGGGATGATGTGCTGGAACGGACGTTCATGGGATGGAATGTTATAAAAATAGAATGTTGTAAGTTACATTGCGTAAAAATGCGTCAGGGATATAGGAATGTTGGAGATGTTGGGTTAGGAACTGTGTGTAGAATAATTTAAGAATATCCGATAAAGAGCTAGTGAAAGTAGCTAACCATTGTCTGATTTTAAGAATTATTTAGGATTTAGATATCTAATGAGTACATTGAATGAAAAGAGTTTTAAGAGTTATTGTGGAAAATGAATGAAATCTTAAACAGTTGTACTTGGAAGGAAAAAATATCGAATAAGCAATATTTTAACAATGTTCTTTATTTTAAAACGTTTTTTTTTATAAACTAAGTTAAAACGATGCTTAAAAATATTCACTTGTTTGTATAAAAGATGATTTTATAAGAAAAATTAGTATCTTATGAAAATTATAAAGCTTAAATCCATTTTTTGAAGATGTACAACGGGTCTAACTTCATCTATATGTATTGTTACGTTGATAGGGGTTCGAGGATTTTATGCAAATCAGTCGCAAAGAACAGGACAATTCTTTAAGAGTGATGAGAATTTATTGTCGAAGATCTAATCCTTGAAATACAAGATTCAGCAACAAAATTCGCAGAATAAATCTCAGAAAGTCTCCACACCTTCAACAGCATTCAGACACAATTATCGGTGTCTAAAATACATGTATATAAAAGATTATTCAATCGCTCATTCAACAGCCGAAGTAATCACTAATCGCTTCAACAATCAGAGCAATACTAACTGATTGCTAGTCAAACCAGACTGACTGACTTCCGGCGAGCATCTCTCTATTTATTTCCCTTGCAGATAATTCGAGAAAGACCCGCTTGCGTCATAGATCTTGAAATTAGTGTATTTCTCTACTAATTTCTATAAGAAACCACAGAAGGTCCCAAACTCGCCAAAAATGGTTGACAACATGATCGCCAAGTCATCAAAATGGTCGCCAAAATGACGCCAACTTGGCTCTATCGCCAAGATTTCGCCAAGTTCCCATTGAATCACCATTATAACGTAAAAGATGGCGTTGCTTGTGAGTATTACAATTAGAGTAAGAAAAAGGCATTACACGTTCACAAATTATTTACACTATTTTACACAAAATTCGTAACAATATATATATATGAGAAAAAAGCGACTCATTCACTCATCACGAGATTTCCGGAACTACACCCATAGACTTCAAATTTCGTATGCATGTTTCCTTTGTTGAGTAGAGAACCTCTAAGAACGAATTTTGTGAAAATCTCCATAGAGAGTTGCGGGGGGGGGGGCGAAACGTTACTGATAAATATTCCTGGTTTTAAGCTGTTATTCCTACAAATTCGACATATAGTAAGCTTGTTACTTTTGATAACCCGAAAGAAAGGGTTTTGTTGAAATCGACTCCCAAATGGGAGTTAAGGGGACGTATAGATAAAAAAAAAATATCAAATTTGAACTATTAGATCTATGGAGTTGAAATATGGTAAGCATGTTTCATTTGTATAGCAGAAATAAGAAGGTTCAGAGGCATTATACATGAAAATTTCTAGTTTTGAAATATTACACTTGCAGAATTGAAATTTGGTAAACACGTTCCTTTTGTTGAGTAGAGTTTTTTTTTAAGAACGGGCTCTGCGGGGATCGACTCTGGGGGACGTATTACAGCATAAAAGAGAATTACACTTCCGTTTTGGAAATTAAGATCTTGTCCTTTTTAAATCAAGGGACAAGGGCTATAAAAATGTTTTTCAATACATTTGAAAGCTTAATGCTTCAGAATTAAAGGTCAAAAAATCAAAACAGTATATAATCATACAAAATCATAAAATACCCAGAGAAGTGGGTGGATAACGGCTAGGTCATTATGAATACTATTTACTCAGAAGGTTCGAGTTCACTCAAAGGGTTTTGAACTTCAGACCAGACCTCCAAGAGGAAACATTTTTTGATACACAAAAGGAAGTTACAAATTCAAAAAATGATCTCCCATTTGATCCTAAAAAAATATATTGAGATTAGGTTAGAAATGCATAAAATACAAGAAAAGTTAAATGCAATGTAAAAGTGGTGCCTCACCGGATGCTGAATTGTGTTTGTGTTACGGCTCACTGTAACTGTGACTCAGAACCCTCAACTCCGAAAATTCACAGAGCACTGTAGTCATGTATCGAAAACTCAAGATAGAGTCACTTACTATCGAGTCAGTTTTATTTGTGATATTATACATGCGACATATTTGATTCCTGTACGTTGATGTTTTTCTGTTTTTCCACGTGTAAAATAAATTAAATTACAAAAATCGAAAACAGGTATTTATCATTACCCATATTTGCACATAATACATTCTAGAAAAGTCTGGAAACAAGAGCCCGGCATTTTTCTTAACTATTTTATCACAAGTGTTATCGCAATCCGCAATAAAACATTTTCGTGCTTTTCACAAAAATTTTTATGAAATTCAAAGATCAAATTTCAGAACCTTTTTACTGTATTACGTAAACTTTCTTATAACGCATTTAAAATTAGACGACTATCATAAAATGTATGATATTCAAATATTGCTTATAAGACACGAATTTTTAAGTAGTATTCGTTATTCTATTAAATAATTCTATTGATTTTAAGAAAGAATTACTTTTGGCAATGTTCTAAATCGAATTAATCTTTATAGATCGAAATTTAAGCTAATGATTCTACAAGTTCAATTAAATTTCAAACCTCTTTCTTCATTAACAGAGATACAAAAAAAATGCTTTCTTTTGAGATAATTGGTATCTGTATTCATGAATCAGAGGAACGGAGATATCAACCCTATTGGATAAACGCGATCACTATTTCCTATTAATTGCTTGAGCATTCAAATCACGTATATCATATCACGTGTATATTGCCACCAGTAATTGTAGCATTCATGTTTAGAGTAGCCAAGACAACTGTCAATTCATCTGGCTAACCATACTGTATCATTAGATTAAAGCTATCTACACAGTCAATTAATAGTAACACTCTATTACGTACTATCAGTATAAATGCTTTCCTTAATAGCTATTCGCAATGAATCTATAACTTAATAGTGAATGCCTGGTAAATATATTCAAGTATCAATACAATGTTTCTTCTTTTTATGTTTCATGTTTCTGTAATTGTAAAGATGATAAAACTGCGATAATTGGATATCTAATGCTATATATGTAATTACACTACTAATATATACAAATATCTTAGAATTTGGTTTAGAATGTCATGTTTTTCTTATAACAATATGAATATTTATCCTTTTTACTCAAATGCAAAAGGAAAATAAAACTAAATGGATGTCGCGATACCTCCACCTCGTGTTGGTGGAAGTAGAGATCTCGTTGGTCACTGAGGCTCTCTGGAAATCCAAATGCAATAACGATTGAGAAGCCATTAAAACGGATACGAAATGTTCAAAAACTGGTATTCTCAGTTATTCATTTTTATTGATTTAACTTTAGACCTGATTACGAGATGTGCTGACAAGACAAACTAGCTTGTAAGAAACAATAAGTACTTATCTGAAATGAGATGTAACCTCTGAAACTCGCCAAAGAGAAATCCTCCTATATCTTCTAATAGTCCCTACAATTCACGACTATGATTCAGGAACTCATTAGCCTGGCTATATTGTCCACATGACAACTAATTTATCTGTCTCCCTAACTATTTATATGATATTTAGTAGGGACATTCATTTGTGGAGTTGTTAGAGCTCAAAGTGCCAATAGGGATGATCGGGAAAAAGCCTGAGATAGAGAGGACAGACCTCATGAATAGCCCATTGTTACAAGGGGAATTTTTCAACACAGATTATTATCATTGGCAGTATACATATTGTATTTGTACAAAACACATTCACTCTTTCCCTCCAAGTCTTTTATTCACTTTCCCGCGCTTTTGTTGTCAAAGAACATTTTTATTTACATATATAATGCTATCCGTAATAAGTGCATGACAAATGTGATCATTTCTACATTCACCCATAAAAATACCACATAAGTATAATATTTTTCTCGCCTCTGTTTTCTTATCATATATAAAATTCATCGGCGGAAAAAACTACACCGACTATTAAATCTCAAACGTGTGCTATACTCTTCTCCTGTTATTCAACAAGGGGAGGTAGACTTTTTTTTTTCTGAAAGCAAAACGAAAATCGATTTTTAGTAGAAGCTTCGTTTGTTTAGGGGGTGGGTGAAGAAAGAGACAGCGACATTTGATTGACTTCTCACCAGGTGCGCTCCTGCTGTGAAAGAGGGTGACTCTTACACCCAACGTGGACCTCACTTACAGCCCCAGTAATCTACATTTGATCTTCCTGACGAGAGTGGGGGAGGAGGGCGCTTCCCTTTTTTCTTTCCCTTACTCCTCTCCTATTTTCTTATTTGGTTTGCTTCGGGATTTTTTTTTTTTTTTTATTTTCCCCCTTCTGTCGTTTTGATCCTTATTTTTTTTGTTTTCTTTTTTTTCCCTCGCCAGTAGTCCACTGGGCAAAAGCCCCGATCAATGAATAAGTGAATGTTTAGGGAGTAGGGAAAAAAGGTGTGCGTTTGTTCCATGCGAGGTTTCAATCCCCACAATGTTTTGGGTTGAGAAGGTTTTATTTTTACAATAAAAAGTAAAGAACTGCGAATAAAGAGTAAATGTTAAATAAAACTGCTGGACTAGAACTTCTTTTTATTTTTTGTATACAATGGATTTTTATAAACAAATTTGAAAGAAAACAGAAACGCGTCGTTGAAGTTTGAGGTTCTGAATTACAAATAAAGCATCGTTTAACTTGGGAATTAAATACTTAATATTTGTTTGTTTAAATCAGTAATATACTGGTTTATCAAACAATCACGCTGATTTATCTGTTTTCTCACGACATGTATAATAATTTTACAACATAGTCAATATAATTTAAATTTACCATGTATGCGACCTCATATATATACAAAAAGTATTACATCTGTTAATCTGATAGTTTGTGTTCATCTAGATAAATATACAATCAACAAAAAATATTACTTAATTCAAGAAATAAATAAAAATATAAAACATTGTATACCTCATATTTTAATTGTGTGTGTGTGAGCATTATTAATTCATGTGTTTTCATATGCATTTTTTTAATTTAATTCTCATTTACTATTTTTTTTTACTTGTCTTTTATTAAGATATTTTTTAATGAAAATTTTCTATTATGCAAATAAAATTATTTCAAAAACATGTCCTTCCATTTGTACTTGAAATCTTAAAATTTACTTACTGAGGGAGTATAACTCTGCAGATACATGCAAACTCTTACAATATATATATATTAAAGAAACATTATTTTTTGAATAAAATTTTGTTACATTTCGTTCGTTTTTTATTTAAGTGATATATATCTTCTACGCTGTAGCTTATTCGAAAATTTGAACGATAAAATTTTCACTTCAGCTTACTCATTTCAGATTTTATAATTTCGCATTAAGTTACAATTAAAGTAAAAAGATTATTACACAACAAGGAAAATGTACTTACTATAAAATAAAAATTCATCTTAATCTACATAAAATTGTTCTTGTAAATTAGAAATACGACATAAATGAAAAGATATGTATCAAAATTCTTGATAAATTCATAATTAATTCTAAAATTTTGCACAGAAAATAAAAGCTTTCAAGATTTTTTCAATTTCAAATCTTTCAAAAAATATTGATTGCTACTTATTGTTACTGAAGTTGTTGTTATTTTTGTAAAAAGTTAGATATATAACTTGATACACACAAATTAAAGTAATGAAATTAAATTTGTAGAAAAAAAGACATTTTTAATAATTTAAAATTTTCCTGGCATTTAACAAGTGCTTTCAAATTAATTAATAACTTTAATTGAGTTTTGACGTCTTGTTCATTCTAAAAATATTATTTCTTATGATTTTCAAATTAAAAGAAACTAGTATGCAGAATCTTATTAAAATATATCAAAAAGATAAACCAGAAAGTAATAAAGAGATACTTTGGGTATTTTTACTAGTCTTTAAACCCTTGAATAATTTACTGAACCTAAAATCATTTAAGGTATCCAACTACTTTCGGAACTGTGATTTTACAAAAGCGTACAGACGAATATTATTTTATTATCTAGGGTCACTTAAATTAGAATACACGTACAAAACTTTTTTAAGAATATTATTACGATAAAAAATTATTTCAATGTCATATTTTAACAAAAAATGAATATAGAATTACCTATTTTCAAAACATTCTCCTTTTATGGAAAAGTCTTTTATAATAATACTATTTTTCCTATATATATAACTCAGACCTCTTCACAAAGCTCGAAATAGAATTTTTGAAATATATGACTTAGAAGTGGATTTATTCATATTTTAATACATCAGAGTGTAGAACTTATAGCAAAAAAATGCACCGATAATTACTTCAATTGGTGATAACTCTGAAAATAGTGTGAATTTTTCAAAATTTCTAATTAACACCCTCTAGAGAAGTCTTAAATATATGTAAGAAAAATATTATCCTCATAGAAGCATTTTTCATAAAAGGAAGAAATAGGTAATTCTAAGTTAACTTTTTGCCAAAATATTGCATTCAAATAATTTTTATTGCAATAATATTCTTAAATATTTAACAAAAGTATAGTATATTAATGTACATAAAAGTAACATTAAACGTTGAAAAAAATATTCTTTTGTAAGCTTTTGCAAAATCACAGTTCCGAACATAGTCTGATATCTTAATAGAAATTTAAATGTAGATATTAAATAAATTTGCAACAAGAAAACGTTAACATCACAATAATTATAACAAAATGAAAGAAAGTAACATTAACTTTGAAACAAGTTTCATGAGCAAAAATAGTAAAATCATAAAAACGACTAAAGACGCTTGGAGAACAATTTGTATAATCCTCTAATCATTATAGTCATAAAAAGGAATGAAAAATAATAATAATAAATTTTGCTTGCAATTAAAAATAGAAAAAAACCATACGCAATGCATTAAAACGTGTCTTAGGATTAAACATTCAATCACGGCTTGAATCATATTTACAGATAAATCTAAAACGAACGAAAAATGTTAAACCGTTTAATCTCACACATAAGCGTATAAGATAATGGGAACAAGGAATCTGCAGGGAAAAAAATAATCAGGCAAAAGAAGAAAATTAATGCAAAAAAAAAAAAAAAAAATCAGGGAAGCAGTAAAAAACGCATTATTTCTAAGCTGCCTTAGAAAAAAAAAAGAGATGGTGAAAAATAATTTTAAGAAGAAAGAAGTCGTTAATTAATGCGACTTGGTGACGACTGAATTAATTTCATCATTCTTCTTTTTTTTTTTTTTTTTTTATTCCGATGTCTTAATGAAAAAAAAAAAATTGCAGATTCCCTTTAACGTGGAGTTACATTGATCGCAAGTTAAAATGACCAGTGATTAATTTAGTCTACGGATTTTCGGAAGGTGTTGAATTGCTTGAGGTATTTTTTAATGGAATTTTTTTAAATTCGAATTATGAAAAATTTTTTTGTTCTTGTTTTGTTAATTTCTGAATGCAATTAAATGTTTTTGCGATATTAGTATTGTCAATCAAGATGCGAGATTATTTTAAAATGAGTATATTTTTCGAAAGACTCTTCTACCGAGACTTTTTATGCAAATAGTTTAACTCTTAAGGGTCTCAGGGGTGTTAAATTTCTTCCGAGGGCTGAAAATATGAACAATTTTCAAACAGGTATAATTCTTTTAAATTTAAATTCAATAACTCGAATGTTTTACACATTATTTATAAAGGAACGGGGCTTCAGAAAAGTATAAAATGTTTAAAATATAATCATAATTTTAAAAATTATAAACATATGAGAATTCTATAATAAATATTAAGTAATTTTTGCGCTGCGCACTCTATTTTCTAAAATAGCTTATAATTTTTAAAATTATGATTATATTTTAAACATTTTATACTTTTCTGAAGACACATTCCTTTATAAATAACGTGTAAAAGATTCGAATTATTTTATTTAAATTTAAAAGAATTATACCTGTTTGAAAATTGTTTATATTTTCAGCCCTTTAGAGAAGGATTTGTGGAAATAATTAATTTTAAAAAAAAATAAATAGTTATTTTTTAAAAGAAAATAAATAGTTATTTTTTTTAAAAAAAGTTAGGTATAGCTGTTCTCTTACTGCTTTTAGTGTTCAATATGAAAAAAAAAATTGTGAAAATAAAATTATCACTCTTAATACCAATGTCATGCACAGAATTGCAAGGAACACTTCTGAGAATATTAGGAAGAAAATTGTTCAAAAGTAATAAAATTTGTAAAAATAGCAAAAATTTTAAATTATTGAAATATTTTTAAGAAATTTAAAATTCAAACTATTAGTTTGCTTATAAAAATGGTTTTTTTACTTCTGAAACACATATTTCGTGTGGGTAGAAATTGGGTATATGTTATCACATTTTTGTATAAATATATAATTTTTTTAAAAAATTTAACATTGTACCCCGTTTTCTTAAAAAATAGCTATTTTTAAACAACCTGAGTTATTTTTTATAAGATATTAAAATTAACAACATAATATAACGTGTATAAAATTTTTAAAATTCAGCATATTTCACGACTCTATAAACATGGCTAATTTCTTCAAATCTCAATAATAAAAAGACATTAATCGTGTTCTATATTTCTAAGTATATACACATATCTATTTATATCTATATTAACTGAAGTCACAAATTACTTGTCAAATTATGTTATACTTGTCTTTTTAACTCCTGAATATAGGTACAGTAACAAATAATAAAGTATTAGTTTCTTAACATCTCTTATTAAATCATGTATGATACATGAAACAAATTTCTGCAAACTATATAGAAATGCAGCAATAATTATCATAAATATTAAGTAAAAATATAAATTTAAACTGAATATATTACGAAATTTTATTAATATATTTTCATAATTGTGTTTTCAATAAATATTTTGGACATCTAATGTATCATTTACATCCAATAATTATAAACACGAATTTTGAAAAAAAAATGAATTATTTGATGAAGTTAATAATAAAACTCTTAAAATGCTTCAACGGCTAGATTTTTTAATCGTTCAATCTGAAAGAAAAATAAACATAAGCACTTATTTACTCAAAACCACAGATGTATTTTTTGGGGATGTGAAGCGGTTTTATATAACTTTAATATGACCCCTTTTCTGGTTAATTTCTTTTTTAAAATATCATGGAAATAACAATAACCTGCGAAACGAAAAACTGGAGCATAGGCAATGAAACGAAAGTGATAATTCAGTATTGCTTTTAAGTAATATTTCTTTATAGTAAAAGAAAGTACAAATAATAAATTTAATTATTCAATACAAATAATAAATTGTTCATGTATATTACCGGTAAATGAATTATCACACTGTAGTTTATTTCTTTTAAAAAATTTTCATATTAAATACCAGTAGTTTTTCTTTTACAATACTTAAAAAACCAATACTCAATAAACTGTAGAATATATTTTCTGAATTTGAATACACTTCAATTATAGCAATAAACTCTTAGAAATCAAATGTTATTTAAATCCCTAATTCAGACGGAATAGATGGCAAATGAGTTTGTTTGTGAAGAATTATTCATAATCATTCATAATGAATTCAGCGATCGAAAATGATTAACAGAAGCGTACTAAGATGTTTACGTAATATCGCATTCAATTCCCTAATAAGCCTTTTCACCTTTCGATGCAGAGAATTAACGAGGAGTTCTATATATATTCCATCTTGTATTTATTTAGAGATTTAAAAAAGCTAAGAGGAGATTCTTCAAAGAACTATCAAAGTATTTCTTGTAAAATAGAAAAATATAGGGAAAAAAACTAAAGTAACTAAATTATTTTATTAAAATCTAATATAAACTGTTAATTATTTATTGTTAAAGAATAATATTATACAAATAGATCTATTTTTCAGTCTTCTGGTACCTGTTTTAATACTTTTTTTTCTGAGCTCTTCTTTTTATCTTCATCATTTATTTCTCAAATTGATTTTTTTTTCTCTTCCGCATTTAAAATTTAACATACAATCCTAATTTTGCTTGAAAATTACAAAATTTTAAAATCATACCTATAGAAAATCAACGATTTCCCACATAGTTTTTCCATTATTTTTATAACTTTTTTAAAAATTTTCCTCAGTTAAAAGTACCTGGAGTTTTCTTGCAGAAAAAAAAATGCTTTGCAATGTTGAAAATTTGAATATGAGTTTTACGGGGGAAAAAATTATTTTTAACTGAATCTCAAAACATAAATTTAGTATGTAGGATAAATTATAGAAAAAAAGACTTAAATTTAATATATATATATGTGTATAAAATGATTTTTTCAAAGCTATTTAGTGAAAACATTCCAGTACTTGCATGTCGTGTAGTGTATTACGTGTATTTAATTTTTTAAAATCCTCGAAAAATATTAAATTTTTGCTTTTTATGCCCGTATTCTTTTCTGTTTGAATGCAAAGTAAAACCCAGTGCCCAATATTACAGATAGCTTCCAAAATATTTATGATTTATTTATATATTTATAAAAAAATTGGGTGAGGAGGATGCTGAATCCTTCAATTATTTAATCTATATTTATCAAGTACAGGGACTTATATAAATAAAGAAACAGAAGAAGTTATTAATATATTTTTTTAAAAAATCAATGGCAGAAGTAATACATTAGCTCATCAATCATGATCTCATATCTTTATATAAGTATATCCACACTTATATCTTAAACAATTATAATAACCATCGAAATATAATCTAGCTGTAGTTGACATCACTATCTAAATTAATGTCTACTCTTTAACAGCAAATAATAATTTCATTTTGCGACTATTAAAAAACTTAACTCTTACCCCTCCTACAACCTCACTAATTTTACCCTTGGCCTCTCTCTCTCTAGTGTTATACAGCTCTCTCTCACTCTCTTTTGAAGATACAATCATACAATGTTGAAACAGCGCCATCTAGTTCCTGAACACTAACTCTCTTTGATATGAATTTTATTTTTATAAAGAATAAAATGAACCCCGTAAATGAATATTAATTACTTTAACAGCATTAGCAATGTTACCGATTTCAAGTGAAATAAAACCAATTCCACTCAACTGCATAATGCTACATAAGCGCTCTTTAGAAATCATATCCTGTATACTACAGGTTTATAAATCTTTTCTAAAAGAATAATTAAAAAATAATTTAGAATTAACTCTCCAGAGACTTTTCAGTTAATTTTTGATCAGTCTCTAACAAGAAATTTATTAATGGGTTATAAATAAGAAAACAGACCAACCGGGTGCAAAAGAAAAACTTTCAATTTCATATAAGTATGATAACATTTCATTTCTAAATAACATCAAAAAATATTAAATGAATATTATCCAATATTAAAAATCCACAATATTTATTCAGAAGCAATTAATATTCTTAAAGAACGAAATAATTCGGTAAAAATGCGAAAAGATTTGAAGTATCCGACTACGCGTGGTCGGAGCTATAATTTTGCCCATAATTTTTTCTGTTTTAATATATATATATATATATATATATATATCTTGTTCAAATTTTCAATCGTTGAAAAAATATTTTCTATTAATCCGTTCAAGTTCAAATACATTTTCTAAAACTTGTAGTGGATGTTAATACAGTTTTTTGAAATATTAATTCATTAATATTTGAATAATTAATGAATAAATAATAAAAAAACAATAATAGTCCAACACCATTTATAGAAATGGAAAATTGCAAGGAAAATAGCTTTCTATTTTGCCACTTAATAGTGTGATTCTGTCATATGTGTATACATATTTAAATTAATTGTAACTATTTCATAAAAATAACTAAAATAAAATTTTTCTTTGTTGACCTAAGTAGGGAGTGACTTAGAAAAATTTTTTATATTACTTGTTATGCTTAGGGTGCGGGTTATATACACCGTATTTTGTGGTTGGCAAAATATTATTATTATAGAAGCATTTTCTATAAAAGAATAATGTTTTGGAAATAGGTAATTCTATGTTCATGTTTTGCCTAAATGTTGCATTTAAATATTATTTTATTGTAATAATATTTTTAAAACAATTTTATTTGTGTATTCTAATCTAAGTGACACTGAATATTAAATGATCCGACTACGTCCGAAACCGTAATTTTGCAAAAGCGTATAAATGGGTAATATGTATGATATTTAGTATCAGTTAGATTCAGCGGCGCACACACGGGGGGGGGGGGCCGGGGGGGGCGGGGCGGCCCCCCCCCCCCCGGGCGGGGGGGTGGGGGTTAGGGTGGGGTGATTGGAATGTCGAGGATGGATGGTAGTTGGAGAATTT
>BMAV01003486.1:51766-96406 GCA_019973955.1 Trichonephila inaurata madagascariensis
CCCCCCCCCCCCCCCCCCCCCCCCCCCCCCCCAAAGCCCTTGATTTTTTTCGAATTGGTTATAATTCTAAGTATATAATACGTAAAATTTAATTAAATATTTGTTATTAATGATTAATTTTATTAATTAATGCTAATTATTTATTCAATAATTAATTTTTTACTGTGTTTTGTTACTGAAAATCGCCAAAATCAAAAATAGCATGATACAAGAATGATGAACTTTCAACCCCGGACCCCCTTCCACCTTGAAAAATTCCTGTGTGCGCTACTGCTTAGATTAGAAAATGTATATAAAATTGTTTTAAGAATTTTATCACAATAAAAAATTATTTAAGTACAACATTTTGATAAAAAATGAACATAGAATGGCCCATTTTCAAAACATTCTCCTTTTATAAAAAATGCTTCTATTATAATAATATTTTGCCTGTCTATAGCTCAGACCTCTGTACAGAGGCTCCACTAGAATTTTTGAAACATATAACTTAGAAGTGGATTGATCCATATTTTACTACAACAGAGGGGAGAAATTTTAAGAAAAAAACGCCGATAATTATTTCAGTTGATGGTAACTATGAAAATAATATGATTTTTTTAGAAATCTTAGTTCGAACTTTCTGGAGAAGTCTTTACTTTATCAAAGGAGAAAATATTATTATTATAGAAGCATTTTTTTATAAAAGGATAACGTTTTGAAAAAGATTATTCTACGTTAATGTTTTGCCAAAATATTTTATTTAAATAATTTTTTTTTTTTGTTATAATGTTCTTAAAACAATTCTATACATGTATTCTAATCTAATTGACACTAAATATCATGAAAATTATCCATTTATGCGCTTTTTTAAAATCATGGTTCCGAACGTAGTCAGACCTTAAAAAAATATTCGTTTGTACGCTTTTTCAAAACCGAACATAGTCTCAGATATCTTAACAAATGTTAGCAAGAGTCTAAGAAAAATTGGCATCGAAAACGATCGTCCGAAAACCTACAACGTGCAAAAATAAACATTTAGGAAGCAAAGAAACATTTCCCCTTCGAAGTTGGCAACACGGAGAAAATAACCTGCAAACAAATATGCAAACATCGTGCAAATACCGAATAAAAAAGCGCAGTCTAGCTTTAAAACCTCCAGCAATATAATACGCTACTCCCACCTCTATACACACAGAGAGAGAAAAAGCGAATGGTAAAGATATATCCTCTTCTGAATATCTTTTGATTGTTGGCAAAGAGGACGATTTATCGAGTGAGAGAGAGAACGTCGGGAATATATTTTTGAATGGGTGAAAGGGGTGTAAGAGTGGATTTGGAATCATTTGCATATCCCTCTTTTTGTCCTGATCCCTCCCCTTAGAGTAAGTGAGTGAAGAATAACCTTAACAGTTGTCTCACACTCAAAACAGATGTTTCTTCCTTTTTTGCTTCTTCTTTTATCTCTTTCGTTTTTCTTTTATGCTTTGCTGTGCTTTTTTTTCTTTTTCTTTTTCTTTTTGATTCTTTTTCGGTTTCGGCTGCCGCTGCTGCTGTCACGAGAATGTTATTCCAGTCACCTTTTGAGTTTCGGCCATCGATTTACATTTTTTTTTCCGTTTTCTTAGATTTTGGCACCTGAATTTTTCCAACTTTCGATGAATTACGGAAAGCAATGGTGCCGATAAATGTTTTGTGTTCGAAAACTCTTAAAATTCTCTCAAGGGAAAAAATGAGATTTTACAGTTGAATGAATATATAAATTTTATTTTTCTTGAAATAAAATAAACCTCTTTTTTTATTAAAATAGTATATGTGGTAGATTTACCACTTATGTCCAGAACTGTTAAGGTATCCAACTAGTTGCGACATTTTTTTTTTAAATGGAGATATTGGGATTTTTTTGTGATTTTTATATTTATTTACTACATTTTAAGAAAAATGACTAAAATTAAGAAGAGAAAAATAAGTTATTTCTATTAAAATAGCAAAAAATAGGTAAAAATTATAACAAAAAATTACATAAACGGGGCCCGCTCTGTACAAATAGTAAAGGAACAAAAAATCTCAATTTTTCAATTTTGTTGTATTACTTTGCTGTTCCTTTTTTGAAATGACTTTCAAGATAAGAGATATTTTAATTTTTACAAAAACCAGTGCACTTTATCTTAGTTATTATATGAAATTGCTTAAAAAAGCAATGATTATATTCACATGAAGAACTGTACATTTTGTAATAAAACAGTGTTTGATAAATTTGAAGATTAAAACTCTTCTACTGTTATACAGAACATATATAAAAAAAATTCAGCAAATTATTTTCAAAACTTTTTGAGCAATCACTGTCCCCGTTTGAGCTTTTCGAAAAAAACACATTTCGAGTAAAACGCATTTTAAAGTTTGACATCTTATGTAAAGTAATGGCATCTGCTTTTACTAAAACGCTTGTAGTTCTTGTTCTAGAGAATGGAAAGTAAATAACTTGGTATTTTTATAAAGCTAATAAGATGGTCTATAAAATAAAATCATTAAAAAAAAATTGACAAAATTCACAATTTTAGGGTAGTCGGATACCTTAAGTACCCTTTGTAGTCATGTGTTATACTTGAAAAGTAAGGATGACATATGGAGCTATAAAAAATAATGATCCGACATTAAAAGTATTCTGTTTGGACCATCTACTTAGAGAAATAATTGGGTGTTTAATTAAAGACTTGAAGTTGTAACGGAAACTAAAAATTAAGTGATATATTGAGAATTTAATTTTAGATATAATTTAATTATTCTTACATATGCATATACAGTCGGACCTCGATTTAACGAATTCATCGGGACTGAGCATTTTGTTTGAGCATTAATTCGGGGTTATTCATTAAATCGGGGTCGAAACAAAATACAAATTTTTTTACACTAACGCTTAGGAAATTCTATTTTAAGCAGCTATTTGAAATATATCCATAGTTAGAAACTACGCAATTTTTATTCAACAACTAAAAATACTATTGTGAACTGTTACGCACCAGTTAATTGGTAATTTTAAAATACTGACTAATTTATGTTTGACAATGTTTTTGATTCCTGACTCGAAATAACTATTTTAAGACTTTATGCAGAAAAAAAAATATTGTGACATTTACATTTCGTTGCATGAGGTATGTTTTCACAGTTTACAGACATTGTGAAGCATTGGAGAATGCCAGAATTGTTGTAGGAGTTTCAATATCAATTTCTGCATAAGCATCACTCTTCGTTAGCTCCTACAAATCAACAATATCCTCAACTTCGGTTGCACATACAGGCAGTCCACCATCCAATATGATATAATGGTTAAAATTTTAAAATATCCTCCGTGTTGCGTATTGGGATAAGGTAACCAACATAGTCCTGTCTTATTCGAAACTCATACGATAGATTGCACTTATGAGTCATCTGCACCTGCAAAGTTTAATAAAAGTCTGCGCCCTTTCCTGTAGAAATCGGTTGCTTACAAGTAAAATCTTTTTTTGTTTTAGTAAACGAAAGCAATTTATATAAAGTTATACATGTATTATTTACAGTATTGTTTATTGTATTTAAAATAATAGATAATTAAATTTTTTAAACTAAAATCCTTAAGACTTTTAATATGAAATTTATTTCATGCAATCATTTTTTTTATCGAAAAATAAATTTGATATTTGAAAACTCTTGTATTTAAATGTAGATATATAAGCATACAACTCTTATTGAAACACACTTTAAGCTAATTGAAATAATTACAAAACCAAATCAGAGTGTGTAAATTTTGTACATATGACTATAACTGCATTAATAACGTTATTCTAGAATTTTCTTTTCCTTATATTAAATGTATTTCTTGCTCTTTAAATAAAATAATAAAACCATTGATACCTCTTTTTAAATAAAAAATTATCTACAAAATAAAAATCAAATTATAAATTATTTTAGGGTTTTATTTTTTATGAATCAAATATTGCCTTTTTTTCATAACTTCAAATTTTAAGAAAAATAGAATTTGTAAAAAAAAAAAAAATTCTATTTTAAAGAAATATTTTTATACGCAAAAGCAAAGTTTTTGCAATTTTTGTATTTTATCAAAGTAAATCTGACTGGAATTAAATAACTTCAACAAAGAATACATTTGTGTTGTTTTTTTTTTCCTAATTTCTTTTCTCATTAGATACCATTCTTAAAAACTAGCTTTCAAAAAAATAAAAAGGGACCTGTAAACTCACTTTTTAAAATTTTTCAATTTAAAAACTCTTTAACAATTAAAGAACAGGAATTTCCCCTTTTCAGAATTATGTTGATAAAAATTTCTAACGTATATATATGCCATCATTAAAAAGCAAATGTCACCTCTCGCCCTCCCCAAGTACTTTTGTGAGAGAATGGAATTTTTCGAAGTAATTACACCCCAAAAGTGTGACAGCTGTATAGTTTCACTATTCCCAAAGAGCCCGGATGATTTCCATTCATCTAACATACACGAGTAGATTTCAACACATCCGTCAACAGTCCCTACCAAAAACCCCTTGACTCTCAATACGGAACACTTCTGCTTATGATTGCCTTTCTCATTTGCATACCATTTCAAAATTATAAGGAAGCACAGAAGCAGAAAGAAGAAGAAGATAAAAAAAAAACTTGTGTGTTCTCCCTTATAGACAGGCAAACAGACAAACCGAAAGAAAAACACCAGAGTCTCGCGAGAGGAGAAAGGCGTGCTGGATCTCCAATTCCCGAAACTCTCTTCCTCTCAGAAAGGGGGCAAAGATAAAAACAAACAAAAAAAGGTTTTAATACCGCGCGCAAACACCTATCAAATGCGTTTTATTGTTGTTGCCAGACAAGAGCTCTGTTTCTAGACAGGCACGTTGCATTTTACCATATGAGACTAATCGATCTTCAGCGTAGTCTAGACGCTGTAGCCCCAAGCTCTCTAAAATAAGGTTCCTATTTGGGTTGTGTCTGCAGCCCCGGCTCATTGTTAGTCGCCGCCCTTTTCCTTCCTTTGCCTCCCCCTTTCGTAATGTTGGGGAGGGGGGAGGGGGCACGTTATTGTCCGGTTGCGATTTTAATCCCATATTTCATTGCTGATTCCTGTGTCGGGTATAACTGGATTGTGGTTTTTAAAAGGCACGTTTTTGGTTGGGATATAAATATTGTAATCTGTGAAAAATGTGGTAGTTGATCTTCTAATCTGTGTGGCTAATGATTTGTCATCTTTATACTAATAAATGTGATTTAAATCTTATGTAATGTAAAGTGTTCATAAGCATAGATTTCTCTCGCACAAAACACCGCATTGAACAAAATAAAAAGATCAAATAGGTTCTTATCTGAAGACGATATCAAATTATGGTTAATTTATACAAGTTGTTTGGCTTAAAATTGGATATTGGAAAGAAGATGGAATAATTTGAAATAAATATGTTCATGTTTTAGTATTGTATTATGCGCTATGTCTGTTTTTGTCATTCCTTCTTCTTTGAATGAAATAAAAGTACAGTATCCATTTCTAAAATTTTAAAGTAAAAGGAATAAAAAACTTACGCTTTGAATTCTTTTTTTTTAAAAAAATTTGAATCAACAAAATATAATCTCTATTTTCATGTGATAAATTCCTATTAAATTATTAGACCCGACAGTAATATTTAGCTAATAATTATCAGATTATTATTACATGGATCAAATGAAATAAGTGCTTGTTTCATTTATTAACATCTATCGTATCAGTACATGACTTTAGAAAAAAATTTGAGTACTTGAATTACATTTTTGAAAAATTTAACTTTAAATATGTATTCACCTTTACTTATCTTTCCCTCCCACTTAATGAATACTCAAAGGGTTAAGAAAATTGTACCAATTAATTTTTCCAGAATTAATACAGAAATGATTTTATTGTAAAATTTGACATGATAAAATATGTCAGTAATTTAATTCGTATTAATTTCTTAATTGAATTCCTTTTCAATGTACCATTCTTGAAATTTTTCTACATTTAACAAATGATTAGAAACAGTTATAAAAGTACTATATAATATAATGATAAATTATTTTTAAATAATAATTTATCTTTATTATATTTATACTATCCACATTCCATGAATTTTAAATTAAATGAGTAGTATAAATTATTTTACCTTAATTGATATTAATGTTTATTATATAAAAAAAATATTTAAGTTGAAAGTACGATATACATTACCAGTTCATTAAGCAAATAATGGATACGTAAATAAAATTGTAAAGTATTTATTGATTATATTATTAATAAAAAAATAGGTAAATTATTGAGAAAATATAAAATATAAAGTTAATAAGCTAGTAAGCGAATTCAACTTACATTATACAATTGCAAATCCGCTATTAAAAACTACTTTATATTAAATTTTTAAAATTAACATTTTTAAAAAATCAATATTTCGATGCGGAAAAAAAGAAACTTATAAAAAAGAAACTTAACACACACCCCTCCCCACCCCCAAAAAAACTACAAAACCACATTTTAATTACTTGACCATTCGCATAACTTCAACGTGGATAAAACAAATGCATACAAAGAACAATGAGATTTCATCAGGAATATCTAAGAGACTGTGTCATTTTTTTATTGTATTTTGACATTTTATTAATTAAATAATTCTTTATCAGAGTGTCAAATTTGAAATAAATTGATGGGGGCGCGGAGCTATCACGTCGGTGTTTCACGCTTTTATCTTTGACGTATAATGTAAAACTTCTTTTAATGTTTCCAAAGCTAATTCGACGCCTTTCAATGATATATCAGTTTGTCTGCCTTTTTTAACTGATAAATTAATTCATTTCAATTAGATAATAAGTGCATTGTAAAACAACAAAAGAGAAAATTATCCATTTCTATTTAATATTATTTTCTTTCTCTTTTCTACTTTTGATTATTTTCCCCCGTTCCGTGAAATATTTTTTTTAATTATTTTCAAAACTATAAATAAACTTCTAATTTTAAAATGATGTAGACAATCATTACCAAATGTTTCTAAAGTTACTAAACTCTGCTTTTCTGTTCTTATTTTAGAAAAAGAAACTAAAAAAGAATTGCACCCCCTTCAGAATAAGGAAGGCTGAAGATGGGTTCTTGATGACTCACCGGTTGACGTCACCAAAGGTAAAAATTTTTCTCTTTTGTTTATATTTATGGGTTGCTTAAGAACTCCAGGAAAACCAACGGAATCAAGCATCAAAAAACGATTTAATGCTTTGTACTAAGCTTTGTTTCTAATTCTGACATTATTTGGATTCATAACGAATGGTCTATTTTTACCCTATCTACGTCAGAGATCTGTGATATAAAGAAATCTGATGAAATATAAGTAGACAAAAACTGAATATAAAATTTAAACGTCATGCTGTATTTACTCGAATCTAAGGCGCACCCAAATTTCTCAGCAAGTCTTTGTGGAAAAAGAAAAATAGAATATAATTACAGGTTTTAAACTATTTTACTCTAATTGCCCCATCCAACACATTTTTTTATTCGAATCTAAGCCGCAAACGATTTTCAGTAGTTTTAATACTGGAAAAAAACGCGGCTTAGTTTCGAGAAAATACGGTATTTTAAATAATTTCAATTATTCGCTCTTAATAAAGAAGCCATAAAAATTTTTAAACATAGATTTAATTTACTGAGTCCACCCGGTGCCTTGCCTGCTAGCGTGCCCGCGTCGTAAGACCAAACTTACGGGTTCGATCCCAGCTGAAATCAATACATTTTCTGGATACGAGGCACGCATAATTAAGTGGTATTTAAAAGATCCCTTCCGTATCAATTTGGACCTGGTACTCTCGACAAAATTAAACCATGGCAACATTTAACATCCGACAAGAGCTTGAATTAATTCAAGAGTCAAAATTTGATAGCGAGAGTCACCACTAGATGGTACCACTAATGAAATGGCTCCCACGCTTGGAACCTTGCACTGTCCGCAAAGGCTTAGCTGCCAAAATGCAGCCCATTTGAGAAAGAAAAAGTTACGCATTGATAATATTCTGATGTATACAGTGGCGTAAACACTCTCTTATGGAGGGGAGGGTAAAAATTGGTCTCTATGGTAAAAATTAAAAATGTGTTTGGTTAGGGGGCCTCTCTTTCCCACAGGGACCTCCTCTTGTGTGCGCCCCTGGATGTATAAATTAATAGCAAAAATTTATAATAAGTTTATAAATTAATATATTTTGGATTTAAATATAGAAATCCTTTTTATTAACAAACCCTAAACATAATAAATTTTTATGCACAAATCTACATGTGCTTCCATGTATTGTCTTAAAACAGTGCTTTTCTAACTTTCAATATTTGCAACCCAATTTTCAAACATAATTTTCATTGCGCCCCCTCGATACAATAACAATGTATTGAATTCAATAGTAATATATTTTTGACGCTTAAGCTACAATATGATTATTATTATAAATCTTACAAAATATCAAGATAAATATTAAATTGTGTATATTATTTTATATATGTGACAAGCCCATGGGTTCACTCGTAATTATTAAACTTGTTCTTCACTTAGTATTCTTAAATTATAATTATCAAATACAACGTGTAATACTGATACATTTATAAATATTTTATTTTTTAGTATGGCAGGATGTATTTTGTTTTCTTTTTTTCACTAAATTAATATTTTTTAAATAATATTTTGTTTTCGACTTTTCAATATGCTCTCGCACCCCACAGTTTGAGAAACGTTGACTAAAAGGATATTAGAATTTAAAAATTTAAGAAGGGGTTTCTAGATATTTATTTTTTTTATTATATATCTTTTTTTCTCGGGTATGACTCCATTGTGTAAACGAATAATTATGAAGTCATAGATAATAATTTGAAAGGGGGAGAAAATGATGAAAAGAATTAAAAGACAATCATTAGACAATCCTACTATTTTGTTTACTAGAATTTTTTAAGAAGAATGGTTTTTTACTGCAATAAAGCATGATTTGCTTTTATTAATTAGTTTGCCTACAGATCCACCCTTATTAAAGACATGATGGGATCAATTGAAATTTGTAAATAGAACCCATCACCTTAGGTGGTAAATAAAAATAGTAATATTTATTACAATACGAAATCAAGGAAATTTAAATGAAATTATGAAGGAATCATGAAAAAGTTTATATAAATAATATACGAATACAGGAATCTTCCGTACGTATCAAAAACCTCGGAAAACTTCGAACGGAAGGAGCTCCACCTATTGAGATTAATGTCACTCACTTAACAAAAACCACACACTCATAAGAAAAAAAAGTCATCAAACGATTAAAGTTGATGACACCGAACCGTATTTTTAAGCGCCGGAAAGGGGGGTAGGGTCCGTGACGATGGCAAGAAAAAAAATCAAAACCATACCTATCACCAAGAAACGTTTAAAAGCTCCTAAGAAGCGTCCAAAGAAGAAACAATTTACGCAAATTATAAGCACCAGCTAAACCGAAGGAATTATGGATCACCAGGCTTCGGTACTTTTTTTTTCCCTTACCATCCACCCTTCCTCTCCACCCTCATCCCCCATTTCCACATCCCCGCACACTACTCCTGAGGGTGTTGTTAAATGAGTTGGAGGGGGCCGAAGGGGGGAAGGAACGAGAAAAGGGGTGGTTGGAGTGGAGGATCGTTTAAGTGTCGTGTAGCGGACGAAGGTACAAGAAAACGGCGGGCATAATCTTCCTGTAAACAAACTCTGTTTAAAAAGAGCTCGTTAATAATCCACAAATTGGGCGGGTCAAAGGTGGGGGGGGGTGAGATTTATTTAAAGAGCAAGAAGAAGAGGGTGCCAGAAGGTAAAGGGGGAGGGATGAGGAAGATGCGGAGAGAAGAGAAGAGGGAAAAAAATATGTATGGTAATAAGTGAATGATAAGAGGTGGGAGGGAGGGGAGAAGGCCGAGGTCTTAATGTTTTCGGCGAGATTGGAAATAGATGACAGTGACACACTTATTGCGACGTTGGCTCTACCTCTTTAATGATCTACAACGTTTGGCTTTTTATATTTCTCTCTCGGCATTTTACCCTTCCGTCGCAAATGTCAGAGATTATTTCTTCGAAGATGTACGTGATGAAAATGCTGTAGATAAGATCTGTTTTGGGTGAAATGGAGAATTGAGGAGAAGCTTCTTATAGAAGGCCTGATTCGGTTTCTTTTCGATTGGAGGGTGTTTTTTTTTTCCCCTCCCGTGACGTGTTTCATCCCTTAATCTATTTCCATTTTGCAATTTTTTTTTAGTAAAATAATTATCTTGTTTAATTAGTTTTATCATTTAATATATTCTCTTTTTTTTTAATTCCTACTATTTTTTCACTCTCTACCTATGTATATAGTTCAAATTTACAATCGTTGATAAAAAAAAAACTTTCTATTCGTCTATTCAAGTTCAAATGCATTTTTAAACTGGTAGTGGATGACACTTGACGTAAATGCAGTTTTTTCAAATATTAAATCATCAATTAAATTTTATTTTTTACTTTTAAATTTATTCTGCGATATTTCTGTCTAAGTTACAACTAGCAGCGACAGATGGCGCCAGTACGTTTTTCTAACGAAGTAGGGTGAGTGAGTGAATATTAACGTCACACTGTTCAACTACAACAGGGCTTTTGGTGACGGACCTCGTAATTTTGAACTTTGGTCATGTGACGACGACGACACCTAGCTGGCACCCGCTCTCCTAACTACCACACCACACTACACCAACGGGAGGACGTTTGAGCTCTCGACAGATTTAACGTGCATCGCTCCCCTACACGACTCTAATGAAGTAGGAATCGGCTTTGAAAAAATATTTATATTACTTGTTAAAAAAGAAATTTACTCAGATAAAGCTCAGAACGATTCAATTTCTTAAAAAAAATGCAAATGTAATGTAAATAAATTGCAAGATAATTTTTTCTTAGTCCATTACAAAATCTGTTTGAAGTAGAAGTTTTGAAAAATTTTTAAAAACGTAAATGAAGCCAAAAATATGTTATCAAACTTCCATATAATAAAACATATAAAAAATTTCCTTTATTTATTTTTTATTATTAAACTTTTCGTCCTTTTTTTTTAAATATTAAAAGATCTATTTCCCTCGGACTGAAATGAATTCATATACATTAATAAATTCCTTACTAGAAACTTTTCTTTTTCCATTATGTTACATTATGTTGAAATATACTTGAGAAAATTGTGTGGTGTTTGTATATGGATAACACCTTACTTGACCGTGTCTATATATGAATATAATTTTTCGGTTGTAAAATATTTCTCACGCTACTTTTCTTTATAAGCAAATAAATTTCTTTGTAATTTTCTTTATAACTGAAAATTATATTGTTTATAAATTAACCGTGGCATATATCAATCATATATTAATTTTCCACTCTATTCTGATAAATAAAATAAAAGTGATAAAAAATACATTTTTTTGTAATGTAACAATCTATTAAGTTAAATAGAAATAATATATCTTGCAGCTTTATAAATATAATAAAACATAGTGCTCCAAAATAAATTCATTGAGAAAAACAGCTATAGATAACTTTTTTTAATCATTAAACTAGTTTACTTTTAAATAATTAGAGAAAAATTCTATACTTTCTAATGAATATGTTTTTAATTTCAATTGCTATGAAAGACATCTCCTCATTAATGCATTTATGAGAAGTATATAAATAAGCTTCCTTTTAATAACGTTAACTATAAATTTTCCTTTTATTTAAAAATAGGATTCATTTCTTTAAATGAAAATTTAAGAGCAAATAGTATTTTATTAGTTATTATCATTAATATTAATTCCTTGAATAATATTTCATTATTTCGTTAATTACCGTTATTATTCAATTTTGAATAATCTTTTGTTTTACAGTCTTTATTTTTAGATCTTT
This sequence comes from Trichonephila inaurata madagascariensis, assembly GCA_019973955.1. Lineage (NCBI taxonomy): Eukaryota > Metazoa > Arthropoda > Arachnida > Araneae > Nephilidae > Trichonephila > Trichonephila inaurata. The sequence goes on from BMAV01003486.1 coordinate 63,655, forward strand.
ACTTTCGTTCTTTTTTCGAAAATATATCGATGAATTTATCTAAAGAATTAACAGCTACGTAAAGTGTTTATTGTAAATGTGATTTTTTTTTTAATTGAAAACTACTGTTTCAGTACCCATTAATAAAAATTCGTTCAATATTAAGAATTATAATCTAGACTTTTGCGAGAAATTTAGCCTAATTTTAAAGTTTTTCATTTTTTTGTATCATTTTGTGTCAGTACCGATCACCTTTATTTTTCTCCCCTTTTAAATCTAAATTTTTAAAGAAATTTTTTTTAAAATTTTCGTAATTAATTTTTAATGACTATAAGGCACTAGTTAATTGCTCCACTTATTTAATAATATTAATAATAATATACTATAACTTGATCTCAGTACCACAAAAAGAATCCTCTGCACACAATAATAAAACAAAATAATCATCCTAATAACAACAATAATAATAATAATAATAAAACAGCCCCACGTTAGGGACCCGAAATTTCGCAGCGGCTTCAAAGGCGTAATAAGAAAAACGCGCGTGAGAGTTGCGAAACGTGAAAAGAGAAAGGGGGTGGAAGGCTTGAAATAAATCTAAAAAAAGAAAAAATAAAGAAAGAAGCCCACTCCACCCCAACACCCAGCCTCTGGTAGTTAGTGGAATAACAGGCAAGGGTGTTGTTATGTACGCCCGCTGTGTGTATGGATGTATGAGTGCATGCGCATGTAGTATGTGTGCGTGTATACAGCGGGTTATCAAGAGCAGAAGGAGAGAGAAAAAGAAAAGAAAGGAGATTTCCGCTTGAGCTCACAAGCGACGCGGGTTGGCTCGTTAGGGAAGAGAGAGAAAGGTGGCAGAGTGGGGGGGGAGTATGTGGCGTCAGTGCTAGCCGATGATAACGTTGGAATCGATGATGCCCCCTCCACTTTTAATTTCAACTCAAAGCCGCAGCCTTTGACTCTACCTCTCTCTCTACTTTTACTGGTATATACGCCCTGGGCAATTTAATACTAGTCCCTCCTGTACCATGGGGACGCCATCGGCCGAGAATCGGTAAAGACGGGGGAAGGAATTTCAGACGGGGTATTTCTTTTATCTTAGGGGTGCAGAAGTGGTATGTATGCGTGCATGTGAGGAGGATGAAGAATTCAGGGGGACCTCTAATGAATTGAGCGCGTCCTCTCTCGAAATAAGTCGATTCTCTTGCCCCTGTTCCTTTTTCTCTTTTACCTAAATCGGTTGAGACCCAAGTAATACGGTTTAAAGAAAGAGGCTGTATGAAATTAAATCCTCGTGGTGATATTAAACTTAAAAATTTGAGTAAAAATGAGAAAAAAAATTTTTTTTCGTTGAATTAGATGTATTGGAAAAGGTAGAAACTAAATATGTACGATCATATGACTTATATATTTTCGGCTAGAGTGCGTTTTTTACAAAATAAATAAAATATTCAAGGATGATTAAGCTTTAAATAATTTCAATTCCATTGTTACACAAATGAGAGAAAATTAAGCTGAGTGAATATAGAAAATGAAATGTATAACCAAAACAGCAATTAAAAAATCAAGTATAATTTAAAATATAACAATAATCTTTCTTAAACAATTATTAGCTATTAATTTTTTTTAAAAAAAAGTATATAAATTTTTTAAAAAGTTAGAACTACGTAGTTTGTAACTACATTATTTTTTGTACGTTTCTTGTCTTGTGGAAATGTTTTTATAAACTCCCCATAGAAAGAATTTTTCATTATTTCTTGTTTTCTTTACTTTTTTAAAATAAAATTCTTTTTAATTATAATAACCTTTGAATCTGACAAGCAAAGTAATTTAATAATACAAACCAAAAAAGATTATAACAAAAACAGTCAAGAGCATCCATACCTACTCAAAATAACAAGACTAAAAGTTGTTTTCTTTTCGCTGCACTTAAACTAGTGCTGCAAAACAACATGTACAGACTTCTAAAAGACGAAAACAGAAAATATAACTGATTTTTAAAAAAATGTGATGAACTATTTAATGTCCTCATTATTTTTTTTAAATAAAATACTAATTATACTGACCTTTGAATACGGCAAAGCAAAGCAATTTAACAATACAAATCAAATAAGACTGGAGCAAAAACAGCTGAGAGTATTTATACCTACTCAAAATAACAAGACTAAAAGTTGTTTTTCTTTCACTGCACTTCAACCCGTGCTGCAAAACAGCATGTACAGACTTCTAAAAGATGAAAACAGAAAATCGCATGACTGATTTTTAAAAAATGTGGTAAACTAAATAAATAACGCCCTGGCACCTATATTTTTTTAATATCACAATAATAAGAGAGAAAAAAGTAAATGTGTACTTAACGCAGACATTAATAATATTTTTATTATCCTGTTAAGCCTTAATTATGATCTTCGAAAATCAGATAATTTAAACTTCAGCTTATTTAAGTTAATTGACATTTTTCACACAAAATACTACACATAATAGTAAAAAACTAAAGTAATATTAATAATTTGAAAAAGCTTCTTTTTCAAAATTGTCTTTGATAATTTTTTCAACGCTAGAAAAGCAATTCCCCCCCCCCACCTATAAATCTCTTATTTCCTATCAAAGTATGACTAATAGATATATAACTGAAGCAAAATATAGCAGAAAATTACTCCTGTTGTGAACTTCAAATCCTGATGTACAATATATGAAAAACTTCAGTTAATATTTAAGAGGATACAAATATAATTCAAACAAACAAAACAAAAAAAACAGGGTCTTATAGAATCTCTAAGAATAATTTGCATAAGAAACTAGGGATTTCTTAATTTTTCTAGGGATTATTTTTTTTTACCTAATTTTCAAATATATTAAGGGGAAAAAAATATCTTTATAAATGAATTTATAAATTCTTATTTATTATTATTCACATATGTAAAAATATTTTATTTTTACTTTTAAAAAAAATATGCATAGCAACTCAAAAATTTCTTTAGCAATTTAAAAATCGCATTACTTGCTAAAGGGAAAGCTTTTTCACAAAAAATACGTATACACATCGACTATTTTATTGAATAAAGAGTAGTTTAACCAATAACTTGATTCAACTATGCCTCATTAACTTGACATTTACATTAATATATCACCATCAAAACTACAAAATAGGTATATTTTATGTATCGGTAAAAAGTTTAAAGGTTCGAAATGAAAAATAAAGCTATAAAAATTACTTTGTTGATGTAAATCCACTGTCCATCACCTGTGTACAACGTTCATAATTTATAAGAAACAAACACTAACTAATATCAATAGATGTATACTGAAAACGGGGAGGGTTGGTTTCACTTTAGAGTAAAATTCGCATTCTTTCCACTTTTATAAGCATTTAAACAGCCTGGTATTTTAATTACCTCGCACGAAATAACAGGGACGCCTGTTTAATCCTGGATATAAAATAAATACACCAATTCTTGAAAGATGAATGGATGCCGAATACTTCATTAAGAACAGTTGCGTGAGAACAATACTTGGCTTGCAACTTCACCCCCATCCCAGACGTGAGCATTAATTCTTCCACTCCAAAGTCAGCAGATTTTTCGAAATTCATTTTTAGCCGAAATTTCTCTCTCTCGCAAACGAGAGAAAAAATAATATTTCCCACAAAAGGACATTTATAGAATTAAATTTCCCCTTTTCCTGGCTGTGAAGATGAATTGGATAGCAGGGGCCCAAATTTCAATTTAAATTAAAAGCCCCAATAAAATAAGGCGGTCGCTAAAATTAGATTAAGGCCTCTGCGCTGTCTTCAATTTGTCGATTTCGTCTCGGACGAGGCCTCTGGGGCCGCATTTTATTAGCTCACAGGCAATTAGGTTTGCTCCTTCTTTTGTTTTCTCCCTAGGATTCATTTGATAACTTTCCAATTCCAACAAATGACGTTTAGCGCGGAAGCTGAAGACAGCCTTTTGTAAACACCCGCCTTTCCTCAAGAAAAATAAAACTTTTTCCTGCTGTCCTTTAAATTAGGCGAACTTACCGGATTATAAATAGGATTTTTCAGTCTTTGGGACCCGCACTGAGAGTTATTGAGGAAGATAAATCGAATTAGGCAGATTAACTGATGACGCGCCTTGAGAGCAAATGCAACGTCAAATAATAAGAATGACGTAAATTTTATTCTTAAATCTTTACGCTTTTACAAAGAAACCTATGGTCATTTTAAACTAGTGCTTTATTACATCACTAACCATTCAACTATCAGTCATAAAAAATCTGAATAACCATCTTTACCTTTTTACTCTGTAGGTAGTTCATGTGCATTCTTTTTTCATTAACCTTTTAACAGGCCTTTTTTCAATTTCTACTATTAGTTCACACTCTCCCTTTATATATTTATTTAAATATATATATATATGTATATCTTGTTCAAAATTTACAATCGCTAATAAAATTATTTTATTCATCCACTCAAGTTCAAATACATTTTTTTAAACTTGTAGTGGATGACATTAGATGTTAATACAATTTTTTCAAATATAAATTCTTTAATTAAATTTATTTAATATATAAGTAGCAGCAAACGATAATAATAGTCCAACACCCTATATAGAAAGGAAAATCGCTCATTGTGTTCCTGTAGGGCAATGGATAATGCGTTGGATTTCTAATCCAAAGATCACGGGTTCGAAACCCACTTGTGATGGCCCCATTTCTGAGAACGTGATTTCTTTTTTCTATACTATTTTATTGGGATAATTACATTTAATGAAAGAATAAATAGTTACAAACAAAAATAACAGTAACATCCTCTATAGAAGGGAAAATGGAAAATTGCAAGGAAAATCGCTTTCTATTTTACCACTTAATAGTGTGATTCTGTCATATTTGTATACGTATTTCTATTAATTGTAATTATTTAATAAAAGGCAACTAACATAAAATTTTTCCTGGTTGACTTAAGTAGAAATTGACTAAAAAAATTCTTTTATATTACTTGTTTGAAATAATACTAGGTTAAAATATTTTTAGATATGAGACTGATTTATGAAAATAAAATCATTCCGTTTATTACCTAAAATTAATTTTATTTTTAAGACCATTTTTTTTCTGGTGAAAAATAGGATTCCCACGGCCTGCTGGGAACCTTTCAAAGGTAAAGCATCTCATGTTTCACATTTCTTTTAATATCGCATTACCTGATATGTATAAAATATAATTTGCAAATACTAAAATCTGCAAAAAAATTTATTAATTAGATGTGTTTTGTATTCAAAAATCTAAAAATTTACACGGATTACTTTCCCTTAAATTTCAAAAAACGGGGATCAAAAAACAATTGGACCTTGCAAGCTGTACAAACGTATCTTGTTCCCATGTGCTTTAGAAATGCACAAACTACAATGTCGTCTACCTAATTTTTGTAAAATTGCTATTTGGTCACCAACTTAAGTTGATCGTACGTCATCTGGAATAGTTTTCTTTCTACTCAAGAAACTTGCGCGTTGTCTTCGCAATTACGACTTAAAACTCCAGAAATCAGTTGTAGTGATAGGTGAAGCACTAGCAAAACAAATCATAAGTGGGAAAATAACTTCCCATCGACATGTAAAAATATTTAAGTTAGTGGGAAGTATACTTACATGGCCTTATATAGGGTTAAGGAGAATCTCCCAAAACCACTCTCATCAATTCATTGATAGCTATTTGAAAAATATATTCTGTAACTCTTAATTTATCATTCTGTTTGTTCATACATACACAAATTCCATTTAACCTTGTATAACTGTTGCTATATTTAAATTGTTCAAGCCTTTATTTCTACACCAACAATCAAATAATTTTAATTTACATTTACATTGTTATAATACTGTCACAATAAATAATTTTAAGTTTTTTTGAGACACTTACTTTGAAACTTAAACTAAGTTTAAGTTTGAGTTACATATCTGTATTTGAATTCACAACTGAAAATTTCGTGACCTTATTTTCTGTTAGCAGTTATTTCAATAACGGGAAATAGGTAGGATAGTGTAGAATACAGGAATAATGAGTGACAAAGTAATGCATAACATCCTTAAATCATATTTTTTTCATTTCCGTGGAAATAAGTATTTAAAATTATTTTCCATACTTACTTTTACTTAATTTTACTCTTTATAATAATTTATTTTTAATACTTAAATATATAATTTTAAAAATACATATTCTCATGTTTAGTTATTAATATTTATTTTAAACCAGGATTTATTAGATATCCAATAACACCTTCTGGTGCAATGTTTGAAATATTTTTATTTTTCTGACTTCACTTATTAATCTTTGTATAAATTAAAAATTTTACTAAGACTGCATCCATAAGGTCTTTTATTGACTCACGTTTATAAAAATAGGTTTTGCTTTTTTTTCAAAACAGATGAAAATTTCGTAATTAATATAAAAATCTTCCAAAAAACTATATCTTAAGATCTAATTCTCTTTTAAAAAATTTTCTTCTCTTTCGCCTCATTTGAAATATTTTCTTTTGTTTTAATTTTACTTGATTTATATAGACTTTGTAAAAAAAATCATAGACTTTTCGACCAGACAGTCTGCTGTTTTATTTTTAATTCATATAACATGTTTAAGATTCACTGAAATAATTCAATTTTATCTTGCTCATGATGTTTAATTTTATATTTTTCATCCGATATTAAATTATCTTTTCAAACCTGGATGAAAAAATTCTTCGAACGGAATACGGAAAAAATATCAGACTATTTTTTACAAACTCTAATTTTTTATCGTGTCTAATAATATATACGAGTAATGATACTTCTGTGATAAGAACATCAACTTCATTAGTTGAAATTCATTTGAGTGTAATGATTTATTTTTTATAAATAAATCCTATAATCGCATTCATCTATGTAAATCTATCCATGAATTTTTGTTATTAGATGTTTTCAGATGACTAAACATATATTCATTTTAATCAAACAACTTTAAAAAATAATAAAGGAGTATCAAAAGGATTTCATTTGTTTTTTCTTTAAAGTGTTAAATTTATTCTAAGCGATATAAATCCTATTGTTTAAGTTTTTTATTGACTTCTTATATGTTTATATTTACTGTTTTAAACTTCAAACAGTTACGTAAGTTTAATTCAATTTCGTATATTCAAATATTGTGATAAAAAAGAATTTATTTTCAATTCGTATTAAATCGTATTCGTATTCAATCCTCTGACTCAATATTTTAACTGAAAACTGATACATTTGGCCCTAGTCGCCTAAGGTTCTCGAAGAAAGTTTAAAGTGTAAGGAAAATTTTGTTGTAAGAAATTATATCTTTATTTTATTATGTACAACTGTTAATAAAATGCTGAATATTTTGCAGCAGAACGTCAAGATCTTTTTTTTATTAAATAATATATATTATACTCTGCCAAAGAAATCTTTAAATCTTAATTTTTTGCTCTTTTAGTAGTGCAAATATCAAATTACTTCAAATACACTTTCTTACTTTGATTGAAAAAAGATAGGTCTGTGTTAGCTTAAGGTTCAAGCTATAAATAGAAAAATGTTGCTTCAGTCCAGAAGTTTTTTTTTTAAGTTCTCAGAAAACCAAATTGAAATGTAATTCGATAACTATTTTCTGAGAATCCTACGCTGTTGAAAGCCTCAGCAATTGCACGAAATTCAATAGCAAGGTTTATTCTGTATTATCAAAGAAGCGAAACAAATAATCCTAATGATGTTTTTCCTGGAAATAAATATTTCTTAAGGATTATTTGGTGAAAAGTGTTGTTTTTTTAGTTATAGTTAGTTGCTTGTTTCCATTTAGAGCTGAATTAGGGATTTCCATAGAACTAGATGTCTTAATATTAGTTTAAAATCTAAAAATATAATTTGGCATAAAGTTGCTGAGTAATGAAGATAGGTTTAAAAAACGTGTTATAATTAATGAATAGGAAAACTCTCCCTAAATAATTGAAATGGTATTTAAAAGAATAAGAAGAACAGAGACATTAGAAGTTAATTTCCAACTAATACAATTTAAAAAAAAACATTACTATAAAATCTGCATAACTCAAGAACACGCGGATGGAAATAAAATGTAATTCAAGAAAGAACCCATATTATTAAAATTCTAAGAAACAATTTATAGAAAAAAAAAGTAAACCATTAATAACAGCTAACGAATCACATTTTACCTTACATTTCTTAACGCCAAAAGTTTTTATCTATGAATAAAATAAATTAAAACCATGTTATACTTTTATTACAGATTTGTTACTGAAAAGTTCAACCTTGATTTCTCATTAAAATGAATATCTTATACTACACATACTCATCAATTATATTTATTGGTTGTGAAAGTTGTCTGTTTCTTAAGTTCTCTAACCCAGCGTTTCTCAAACTGTGGGGAGCACCCCGCTAGGGATGTGTGACAGCTTTAAGAAGGGGTCGCGAGCATATTGAAAAGTCGAAAACAAAAGATTATTTTAAAAAATTATTTATTTACTGAAAGTAAGCAAACAAATACATTCTGACATAGTAAAAAATAAAATACACTTTTACACTGATATAATACACTTATAAATAAATCAGTACTGCACAATGTATTTTACAATTAGTTTAACGATACTAAGTTAAGAACAAGTTTTATAATTAACGATGACCCTATGGGCTTGCCAAATTAACACTTATCTTGATAATTTGTGCCGTTTAAATTTAATTATACTTTACTGTCGATTTAAAGTTACGCGATTTGCTCCCCAATGCCACCGTTTTCCACGTAAACACGCGTATGTAATGTATTAGGGGGGAAGGGGCAATAAGCAAATTCTCTGAAATGAGTAAATCCTTCGCAAACACTGCCAATGTCCTTTTATTGCATTTCAAAGCCTTCGGAATTTTTTTAAGGATTGTGCATAGAAAAGATTGGAAAGACGTATATATACGTCCGGAGTAATAAACGCTTTGCCTGAGTGAGACGTTTATATACGCCGGCGACACTTAAGAAGTTAAAGTGGTATTGTAGATTTTGCTTCAAACTATAGTATCATTGAATTCAATACATTGTTATTCTATGGAAGGGGGGCGCGATGAAAATTCTGATTGAATACAGGGTCGCAAGCATTGAAAGTTTGAGAAGCACTGCTCTAACTCCAATCAGTATCCCACGTCAATTTGAATCACGTTCATATAATAAGGGTGAAACCTAACCTCTCACCCTTTCCCCCAACTTTCCGCATCCACACAGTGCTAATGGGAAGTCTTCGAAGCCAAATGACTCAAAACCTATCAGCATATCTACAGCGCGAGTCTCATCGAAAATAAGAACTCGAACACGTAATTCATGCAATATATATCTTGCTTTTCCTTGACCACGTCACCCATATCACTTAATTTTTGTTCAAAAATCTTCGAAGGTTCATTATCTATCGTTGATTATCTTAGACAATGGCGCACACAAGAAGGGGAGGGTTGGTCTCCGGGTCCGAACCCCTCTTCAAAGCCCTTGATTTTTTTTTTCAATTGATTATAATCCTTCTGTACATAATACGTAAAATTTAATTAATTATTTGTTATTAATAATTAATTTTATTAATTAATGCTAATCATTTTTTCAATAATTAATTTTTTACTGTTTTTTGTTCCCGAAAATCGACCAAATAAAAAGAATATGTTGGATAAAGTATTGGAGTGTTGTACGAGAATGTAGGACTTTTACATAAATCATGAGTTCTTATTCTTTTTGAAGTAATAATGATAGTCTTGAATATATATATATATATGTTCCGTGTGTATTATACTGTTTATCAACATATTTGATAATTACCGTTTTCAAATTTTCTTTCCTTAATTTTGTCATGTAAAGCAGTGCTTCTCAAACTTTCTATACTTGTGATCGAATTTTCAATCATAATTTTCATCGCGCCCCCCTTCATACAATAGCATGTATTGAATTCAATAATAATTTACTTTGACGTAAGTTTACAATACGACTTTTATTATAAACCATACAAATTGTCAAGATAAGTATTAAATTTTGCATATAACTTTATGTCATTCCCATAGGGTCACTGGTAATTATTAAACTTCTTTTTATTTAGCTCTGTTATATTAATTATGAAACACATTGTGTGCGGTACTGATACATTTATGAGTGTATAATAAATCTGTATTTCATGATGTCAGAATGTATTTTGTTTTGTTTCCTTTCAGTAAATTATTATTTTTTTTTAAATCATCTTTTGTTTTCGACTTTTCGATATACTCGCGCCCCCTTGTAGGGTTATCACGCCCCCCCTAAGGGGTCGCGCTCCATAATTTGAGAAACACTGATATAAAGAGAAATTTTAATTGCAAATTTGAAAAAGGTTGGTGCATATGTTCTCCTGATCATACTTTTATAATGAACGTTTTAAAAAAATAAATTACCTTTATTAAAAAAATACTAAGAATTGTTAATACATTGCAATTTATGCATTTTTCCAAAACCCATAATTTAATAATTTAATTATCTTACCTTTGTTATTACATGAAATGAAAAGCAAAGCATCTTATACAACAATTTCAGATTAAATATTATTAATTTTTAAGCATTTTTTTTAAATATGTTCTGATAAACAAAATGTAGAATTTATAAAGAAATTAACAAAGAATATTTGTAAAATACTTTATATGATCCTAATTTAGCTCACAAGTATAGTAGCTTCTGTTATTTTGCATAGTAGTCTCCAGTAGGATCAGATCCTGAACTACTACCTTTCAACCACTATATACTTTATATTACTCTTCGATTATATTATTGTTTTAATCCAGACTATTCCATATATCCTGATTGCTTAAGGAATCCGACTACGTTAGGAACCATGATTTTGCAAAAGCGTATAGATGGATAATATTTATGATATTGAGTGTCACTTAAATTAGAAAATGCATATAAAATTGTTTTAAGAATAGTATTACAATAAAAAACTATTTAAATACACTATTTTGACAAAAAATGAACATAGAATGACCCATTTTCAAAATATTCTCCTTTTGTGAAAAATGCTTCTATTATAATAATATTTTGCTTACATATAGCTCAGGTCTCTCTACAGAGGCTCAACAAGAATTTTTGAAATATATAACTGAGAAGTGGGTTTATCCATGTTTTACGACAATAGAGGGGAGAGATTTTAAGAAAAAAACGCCGATAATTATTTCAAATGATTGTAACTCTGAAAATAATGTGAATTTTTTAAAACTCATAGTTGAGCCTTTGTAAAGAGGTCTGAGCTATATACAGGCAAAATATTATTATAATAGAAGTATTTTTCACAAAATGAGAACATTTTGAAAAAAAGTTTATTCTAAGTTCATTTTTTGCCGAAATATTGTATTTAAATATTTTTTTTTGTCAAAATGTGTCCTTAAAACAATTTTATACAGGTATTCTAATCTAATTGATACTAAATATCATGAAAATTATCCATTTATGCGCCTTTTTAAAATCACGGTTCCGAATGTAGTTGGATACCTTAAATAATGAAGTATAAGCTTTAAGATCGTGAGAGAAATCACCAGGAGACTAATATGTACCTTAAGTGCCCATAATTTCGAAAAGTATATCCTTACGCTTTAAAAATGAATTTTAACCAACTTTTCTTAGAAATAATACGTGCATTTTATCATATTAATTAATAAATTTTTAATTAGACGTTTCGTAAAATTCATTTAATTATTCATTTATTAGAAGTTCTTCGTGAAATATTCCTTAATAATGGAACATAAATGCCGCCATATTATGGATTTATTAAGATATATAAAGATATCTCTGAGTAGAGTCAAATACTTTAAAAAAAAAAAAAAAAGATTCATTGCCTCAGTTGAGAACGATATCCCAATCATGCTTCCAATATGATACCTGTTAGCCAGTAGCGCACACAGGAATTTTTCAAGGAAAAGTCCACCATTCTTGTATCATACTCATTTCGATTTTGTCGATTTTAGGGAACAAAAAACAGTAAAGAACTAATTATTGAATAAATAATTATCGTTAATTAATAAAATTAATCATTAATAACAAATATTTAATTAGATTTTACGTACTATATACTTAGAACTATAATCAATCTGAAAAAAAAAGTCAATGGCTTTGGGGGGGATCTGGACCCCCAGGACACTCCCCTTGTGTGCGCCACTGCCTGTTACTAAATAATGATGATGATAGTCTTGGACTCCTAATCGTCTTTGTTTTCATCGAGTCGGTGGTTCGAGTCATGATGCCACTTCCATGTGGAGGAAGCGTGATATGGGAGTTTAAAGAGGGACGGGTGGGGTCAAATTTAAGTATCTTCCTCGTCAATTGATCATTGTTCAAACTTACGGGGCTAAATATTTTTTTGTACAGTTTAAAAATGAGTTTAGTTTAATGATTGGTTGATTATTATCAATCAATCATTAGACTAAATTCAGAGATGCTACAGCCCATGAGGATCAAGGCCTACTGTGTCCATCTCAGTTTTCATAACCTTGGATACTGAGGTGCATAAGCAGATGTTCCGGTCAGGTGGTCAGTCTGACACAGACAATACAAATTTATAATACAATAATACAAAAATTTATTAATTTAAAATGAGCAAAACAAGCTTTCGTTTTCCACTTTCTGATCCCGATATGTTAAAGTAAAATATGCATACAGTTTCGGTTTACTTTCCGTTAAAAAAATCAACTTAATACTCTAATTCTGACTTCGAAACATGTTTCGGACACACAAGAGGGGGAGGGTTGGTCCCCGGGTCCGGACCCCTCCCCAAAGCTCTTGATTTTTTTTTCCCGAATGATTATAATCCTATGTATATAAATTACGTAAAATTTAATTAAGCATTTCTTATTAATAAGTACTTTTATTTATTAATGCTAATTATTTATTCAATAATTAGTTTTTTATTGTTTTTCGTTCCCGAAAATTGACAAAATCAAAAGAATATGTAGGGCGGCAAATTGGAGCATGATACGGGAATAATAGACTTTCGACCCTGGACTCCCCCCACTCTTGAAAAATTCTTGTGCTCGCCACTGGTTTCGGAAAATGTTCAGAACATATAGGTTCGAAATATTTTTACATTACTTATTCAGAGAAAAAATAATAGTAATTCTCTCTTCCTCTTGCCAAAAAGAAATGATTTTTAAGTGAATAAGATTTAAACATTTGTTAAAGTTTTCGAAGTAGTAAATACACGAAATCAGAATTAAAATTTTTAAATAATTCCATAGCAATCTGATTTTAATAAGGGCTCTTTCTGTTTGTGCTTCCACTGCTATAGGTTTTCTGTGTGTAAGTAAATACATTAATAATATATATATATATAATACTTTTTTTAACTAATGAGATTCAGTATTAAAGAACTCAGTAAATTTCAGTAAGAGTTCGTAAAGTTAGTAAATTTCTCTTATAAATTCTCGAAACTTTTTCCTTTCGTTTAGCAAGATGCTTGTTGTGTTTGATTTTAAATGTAAGATGACATAATTTGACACAGATCCTTAAGTAATGAGGAAATTTGTACTAACAATATTATGAATTATATGAATATCAAGAAGTGACTACTGTTCATATTTCCCGTTTCCAAATATGTTATCCAATATTAATAAGGATGCCAAAATCCATCGAAAGAGTTATTTTTTAATAAAAAAGTCATTACATTTTACGCTGTTTTGGGTTAATCCTTTATCAATTGCTTCAAAAACAAGCAATCAATTAACTATAGATTAAATCAACCTATTTAATAATTGATCATACTTTTGCAAAAGCTAAAATCCTACGTAAATAGTCATGATAGTCACAGAATTCCATGCATTCAGTGTTTTCATACAACAATTCATCGAAAAATGCGAAACTTAAGATATCCGACTAAAAACTGTTGTTTTTCAAAAGTAAATAAATGGATCATTTTTATGTTATTTAGTGTCACTTAGATTAGAATACATGTATAAAATTGTTTTAAGAATATTATCACAGTAAAAAAATTTTAATGAAATATTTTGGCAAAAAGGGAACAGAGGATTATTTATTTTCAAAACATTCTCCTTTTATGAAAAATGCTTCTATAATAATATTTTGTCTATATATAGCTCAGATCTGAACTCCATTTTTGAAATATATAACTAAGAAGTGGATTCATCCTTTTTTTTATACAACAGAGTGGAGAAATTTTAAGAAAAGAACACCGATAATTATTTCAATTGGTAGTAACTCTGAAAACAATATGATTTTTTAAAAATCCTAGTTCAGGCCCTCTAAAGAAATTTTTGCTTTATACATGTAAAATATTATTATTATAGAAGCATTTTTTTCCTCAAAGGAGAATGTTTTGAAAAAATACGTAATTTAAAGTCCATTTTTTTCCCAAACTATTGCATTTAAATAATTTCTTATTGTAATAATATTCTTAAAACGATTTTTTACATATATTCTAATCCAAATGACACTAAATATCAGGAAAATTATCCATTTATACGCTTTTTTTTTTAATTCACGGTTCCGAACATAGTCGGATACCTTAAAGACATTAAACAAATTATTTTAAACATTTCAACACACATCAAAAGTGATATAATATAATTCCAAACAGTACTTTAAACAATAAACAAATTTACAGTACAATTTTATGTACGGGGAATCCGCATCCCTCCTCAGTTTTATTACGTGTACAATTTACAGTATTAAAGCCAACTTCAATTTCCAGAAAAGTACAGAAGCAAAGTATAAAAGAGAGCCTTGTACTTGACCATTGGACTTTTCCCCTCCCTCTCAACTATCAGACTAGTAGACGATCGATTTCCATCATCGTCCGCCCCCCACCCTGGACTGTACACCCCCACGCCAGCTTCCCACTGATTTCGTTCGCAGCACCCCCTTCCCCCTCCCCCCTCCACCCTCTCCCATCACGTCCAGGCCCTAATGGTTCCAACGGTACACGTCTCTCGAAAATCCCCCACCAATCCCTCTCCCTCCCCCTTTGTCACGTGATCGGTCAGCGGCTGTATTTTCAGATGGGGAATGAGTAGGAAAAAGGCAAAACGTGTTTTTTCCCTCTCTTATAAAGCATGGCAAGGAAAAAGAATTAAAAGAAGAAAGAAAGAAAATCGTTCGCGCTATTTCAAGATCGCGATCGTTTGAATTCGTGTTGGCTCTGTTGGACGACTTTCCTATCTAGGTGTGAAGGCTCTCTTCTAGAATAAATCCAGGAATCAAATTATTTAAATCTAGAGTAATATTAAGATCAAAACAAAGATGTTTTTATAGGAATAACACATTACTCCTAAGTTATTAATCGTTCATACTATAATTCTAAGGGATGTTAAGTATATATGATATTTCACACAGAAAAGATATTTCTCTCTCAGCAATCAAACTATTGTTAATTTTATAGCTCGATATCAATTACCAGGGACTGTAATCAATTATTTTTTTACAGGAAACAATCAATGAAGAAAAATAATATAGGTTTTTAATTAACTTGACATCATTTTCTAGTTTTATCTTAGACATTTATTATTGTATCGTTACCACACAATCCATTAGATGTTCTTCAGTTACTTTTTAAAAACTGAAACATCATGAATGTTCTAAGTGTGAATAGCATGAAATTAATTTCCTGAGCAAAGTCTTTTATCTCATGAGTGGTCGTCTAGCTGAATGGCCATGGTCACAAACTCGTGACTGGCGTTCCTTCTATCGAGTCATGGGTTTGAACACAGGTATCAATAAAGACCCGTTGAAAAAGAGCTCATGCATGTTAAATCTGTCCATGTTCTTCGTATTGACACAGTGTGGTGAGTGAGTGACTATTAAAGTCGCCCTGTCCGGCTACTCGAAGGCTTTTGACGACGGACCTCATACTTTTGATCCATGGTCAAGTGACGAGGAGAACACCTGAGCTGGCATCCCCCTGTCCTAACTACCAGATCACACCAACGAGAGGACGTTGATGTAGTGTGGTAGTTTGGAGAGTTGGGTTTCAACTCAGTTTCGACCTAGATTCAAAGTTAGTTGCATGTACATCACCAATAACACTCTGAAGCAACTCGAGTTCTATTGGCGAAGGACTTCAAAATTTTGAACATCGGTCAAGTGACTAGGATGACATCCGAGCTGTCACACCCCTCACCAAACTACCACACCACGTCAACTTGAGGATGTTTGAACGTCAACAGTTTTAATATAAATTGCCCCCCTACACGGTGGGTCTTCAATGGTACTTGGCTGGAACTTATGACACGCCGGCACCACGAATCCGTTACCTTGATCACTAGGCTACTGTGGACACTGGTTGTGTGACGAGGATGACACCTAAGCTGGCACTCCTTTTGCTCCGAAAGTTGTCTTTGCTTTACCATAGCTATAAACTATCAGGACCTTCACCAATGACCCTGTGGCAGCGTTAGCTTAGAAGTTATGGTCACGTGACTGGCAATGTCCTCCCGTTGGTATGGTGTGGAAGTTAAGGGAGGTTCTTCCAACTCAGGTGTCGTACTCGTCGTTTAAGCATGGTTCAAAATTACGAGGGTCGTCACATTAGTCCTCGCGTTGATTTGTAGTGCGATTATAATAAATCAATAACTCTTTCATTTTTAAAGTATGCTGTTAATAAATATCGAACTATTTGAATTAATTGTAGGTTAATTATAACTAATTTTCATTATAATTTGTTTTATGATAACCTATTTTTTATTAAGGGATTGACTGATTGCTGGCTACGATAGCTTTTCAAAGTTATCTGAGATTATTTAAGGTAACCAGTAAGTGTGTGTTTTAACTGAAAACGCGCGTAATTCTTATTTGGCATTTCAAAATTTACTAATATATGAAATAGAGTATGGGTAAGAATATTCTTTATATCTGTATGCGTTCTACTTATTATATATATAAAAAAAGTAATATAAAAAAATTAAGTCAATTCCTACTTTGAATGGATGAATAAAAAGTATTTTATTGTAGAAAATTTGAATAAGATATATATATATATATATAGGAGAGGGTGAACTAGTAGAAGGAATTGAAAAAAGAGCATGATTTGTCTGCATTGTTGTAACGATGCTCACCCGATTTGGCTATTTTGGCTGAAAAACAGGTTTTCGACGCCAACTTTTGTCTTTGTTTTAACAGTTACATTGTTGCAATAGAGAGACGAATCTAAGTTGGTGTCAAAAACCGGTATTTAATTTAATTGATTAATGAATATCTGAACAAACTTATTAACATCAAGTGTCATCCACTACAAGTTTAAAAGCATTTATTTGAACTTGATTGGATGAATAGAAAGTATTTTATAAACAATTGAAAATTTGAACAAGATAAATAAATATATAGAGAGAGTGAGCTAATAGTAGGAATTGAATAACAACTAATCGCAAAAATTTCTTAAAAATAGAAAATTTAATTTCAAAATAGTCGAAGAACTTCCATAATGGTAGGAAGATATTTTAAGCTTATAAAAATTTGTCCCACATCTGATTCACATAATTCTGATTTTAAATGCTTTTAAAATAATCTGCTTCAAAAACATTTAGTCAATACAGAATCACAAGTATTTCCCAACAGAGCAATATTCAAGATGCCGCATTTTAAGCCACTGATGCTTTATTGTCTATTTTATGTTCTTAATATTTTTGTTCTTTTACTCTCGTCAAATAAGAAAACTTTTGTTTTTTTTTGCTGTTATCGTTTCATAAATGCAAACTTTGTAACCACTCAAAATATTGCTTTGATATCATTTTCCAAGCATTGTTATTCACCCTTGTAATGGAAATTCCGTGAAGTTTATTCTAGTGAAATATTCGCTTTCAGTTTATTAAAATACAACTCAGATTTATATTGCGCGTTAATAAAAATAAAAACCAGAAATACGAAAGAAAATAGGGCTCATCATCCATGCAATGTGTGTGTAAGACTTTCTACTCAAGAAATTAAAACTCGTTTTATGAATATTTATGATGCAGTTTTGTTTAAAAACACACGCTGAAAAGATTCAACATAACAGTGTGCATTTGCTTCATCAAAATCTTAGTTACTACGCGCTGTAAAAGCGTGTTAAAAACATTTAAAGCAAACACTACTTCAAAAATAATAAACTTTATTTACAAACTCTTTTTTTGTGGTGGAGATGCTGACGAAAGATTCAGGTTATTTATTAATTTTATTTTAAGTAAGAAAAATAAATAAGTTTATTTTAAAATAAAAAGATTTGTGTGTGCTTATGACCACACAATAGAAGTTAAAACTTTTTATTTATTCTGGGCAAGAGAATCCAATGTATAACGTTTTCTTTTAAGACATTTTCGACGCAGGCATTAAGTAGTTCTCTTTTTCAGACCCATTTATTAGAGGATTTCTTTATTTCATCCATTATATCTGTAAAGCGCAATATTTAAATAGTTATGCATTCCTTTATATTTATATATGAGTATATACGATTGTCAATTAGTCTAATTATTTAAAAATATTTATGTGTAAATTACTTATGTAGACTATATTTTAATAATGCATATGTTTATTACTTACGTATTATCTCAACAATACTATCGTGCAAGATAATTTAACAAATGGACAACGTTGATTTCCCATGTGTCGTACGCACTGCATTGGCAATCATGTGCTTCCTTTCATATAATGTCGCAAATGCCGTTGCGATAATGCTAAGTACAGTCTATGTAACATATATAATGTCGCAGAAAAACTAGCTAGGGAAACTCATGCCCTGATAGTTGTTTACTTTTCTTAAAATTATCTAATCTAACAAAAGGAGAGGTTTTGTACTTTTTCACATTTAATGCTTTTATTTTCTTGTAATCTTTTAGGTGTCATCACTAATATAAACCAAAATATTGGGGTAACTTTCTCCCCAATTAACTTCATTAAAATTTTGGATTTTTAATTCTTTTGGCACATTTTTGTATTTAAATGCTCTTTCTACTGGATCAAAAAATGGATTCCTTATTTCATTTCTTCTTAACTTCGATCTCTTACATAAAAATAATCTTCATTTTTCAATTATTTTCACTTGCGGTTCTCTTCTCTCGTTCACTTGCTTCAGTTGAATGGAAGTGTGCTGCATGATGGTAATATTTAACTAAAGAAAATAAAACTTCACTGGAGGAAAATGTACGAGAAATTTTTACTTAAAAAAAAACGCGTGCCTGAAAGGTTTTCAATTAAAAACCAAACAAAAGCTGCCGATTGGAGCTGAGTAAACCCTATTGAGTACAACACAGCCGAACCTGACGCTTAACTTAGATACACTCTTCGGCGAAACTCGCATAAAGAAGTTGTCACTTAAAAAAAAAAGTGTGCAAATCGTGGAGTTCTATGAAAACCTTTAAAAAAAAAGAAAACTCTTTATTACGATAATAAGAAAAAATTCAAATAACAAACTTAGTCCTTCCAAACAAAATGCCCTGTTTTCCAACATTAAAATAAATATTCAGTTAATTTTACAAAATTAATCAGCTCATTTATAAATATATTGGAAGATAAATATTAAAATATATACATAACTTAAAAAATTTCAATATATTCTTCTTTCCTTGAAAACCTTCAAATTTATTTCTATAAAAATAAAAATAAAAAAATAATCATAATAAAGTTATATTTTAACCTAAGAATTCTCTAATTTTTTCAGAAAAAAATATTTTGGTATAAATTATTAAGCACTACACATTCTTGAAGACATTATGTATAAATTTATATATATAAAAATATATAAATTGTATTCCATATCAAGTAAATATATGAACTAAATGTGTTGGTGTTTTTTCTCTTCAAAATAAAAGCACGCATGAAAACAAATTACAGAAGAAAAAAAATTATTATGCAAACTAAATGTTTTAAAATTCGAATCATTAGATTTTTTTTAAATAATTTTATTTTCTGTGATTATATTGAATTAATCGTGAGAAAGATTTAGTGTTGTTAAGTTAAAAGTGTCTTGAAGAAATTGCGTTTTGTACTTCTTACAATGTTTTGAATATTGCTAAATGTTTATTACTATATCTACAACCGGTATCTAATAAGTTTAATAGTAATTGTGAATGTAGTTTTTAATAATAATTTTAAAGAAACTATCAATTAGATAATTGAAATTTTTTGTATATTTCCTTAGACTAATACTTAACTTATTCTTTGAGCTTTCTTCTAGCACAGGGTTGAGCAAATAAAGGCTCAAAGGCCACATGCCCCCCGTAAAACTCTTTTTATCCTGCAAAGACAGTCAGGAAAATAAATAGACAGAAAATATTCTCTATGTTTGGGTCAATATTTGTGAGCAAAGTGTTTCTTGCGTGGAGATAAACAAGGGTGAATTCCAATGCCGGTTGGCTGACATTAACCTGCAAGCTGTGATGAGAATTTCCTCAAGCAATCTCACTCTTGATTTTAAAAAAAAAGTTGTAAAAAAGTGTTTCGGCTGGTAAAAGATCTATACGCGTTTCTTCAATTAATCCTCTTGGGAAATCTTAGGGCTATCTATTCGCGTTATTCACAACCAACCCTTCGAAAGAAGAGAATATGGATATTTAAATTAACTTACTATATATAGTTGAGGTTTTCTAGCTTGAGAGAGAGTAGGAGAGAGAAGATATACTCAAATCAGGTGAGATTTCTACTGAAGGTATAATATTAGAATGATTGTGATTTGAGACTTATTAAGAGGAAACTTTAAAGTAACGATTGTTCACTAAGTAGCATTAACTGATATTAGATTAAATCAGATGATAGGTTAGACCCTTTATTAAGGTAAGGATCAAGTTTGACAGTCTCCTAATCGTTCGCGTTTTACCGTCGTTGTTCCAATTTCGCGGTTAGCATTGAGACATTCTCTTTCTATTATTAGTTGAATTATTTGTGTCTGTTTTTGTGTGGTAAATAAATAGATTAATTGGATCATGTCGAGTGTTTCTTCTCTACTACCCACACATTTAGGTGCCCGAGAGAGAGGTCCGAGCCTCTCATAGGTTACATTTGTCTCATTAAACTGATAATAGAATTAAATGTGCGTGCAGCTACAGATGATTGAAATTAGCCCACAGAATCAACTAAATAAAGCTACCACTGTTTTATTTAGCATGCTTATTTATATGGTGCAATTTACACCTTTCCTGAGATAAGTGAAGTGTACTAATGAATGCAAACGTTTTAAAAAGGTGAGGCCCACCGGAATCCTCCACTTTCACAATGTGACCCACGAGTCAAGACAATTACCCCTCCTCCTCCTTTTTTTTCTAGAAAATACGTACCTTTTTGAGATTTAACATATGTACATTATTTTTCTTTTTTATCGATTATCTAAACACTTTTTTTTCGATAAACGTTAACATGATGCAATATTCAACACATTTAAGGCTGTTTTCACCATACGTACGACAGTGTGAACTTAACGCGGAGAACATTTTCTAACAGAAAAAACGCCTCAATTTTTATAAAAAAAATTTGTGACATTGTAACTCATGCATTTGTTTATAATATAGTGTTTTTAAAATTTCAAAATACTTCATAAATAATCAGTTTTTTCTTTTAACGTGTAAAGGGATAACTCATTGAGCATTAGAGTATAAGAGAAAAAATGTGAAACACATTTTATAAAAAAAAAAGTCAACTCGGATATAAAAATGTGTAGTATAATAAAATAAGGGATTCTCTACAGGATAGGGAAGTCAGAATATAATATTAATGCTGGAGTACTTTTATATCTGAAAAAATATTCCAAATTTGGGTCCTATTCTTTAACATTAGTCGAAGACAGCTTTAAGTAACAAAAACCTAGTAAGGATCTCTGATCCACCCCTACTGGGGAAGGAAGACGAGCCATGTTCAAAATCAGTTAATTTATTTGTAACACAATCAACAACACAAGTTTAATCGATCAAAATTAAGAGATACACCCAATTGAAGCTATATGGATTCAATTAACAAGGTACTTGAAGTATGAGAAAACTTTAAGTACCAGTACACTTACTTCAGGTTCGAATACACTGCCTTCTCAGCTATCTAATCTCTCTTCAATCTCTAGTGACAAATCGTCACCTTAAGGTATCCGACTACGTTCGGAATCGTGATTTTAAAAAAGCACATAAATGGATAGTTTTCATGATATTTAGTGTCACTTAGATTAGAACACATGTATAAAATAGTTGTAAGGATATTTTGACAAAAAAAAATTATTTAAATACAATAAATTGTTCTAAGTTAATAATTGTTCTAAGTTAATTTTTTTGGCAAAAAATTAACTTAGAACAATCTTTTTTCAAAATGTTCTCCTTTTGTGAAAAATGCTTCTATTATAATAATATTTTGCCTGTATGTAGCTCAGTCTTCTCTACAGAGGCTCAACTAGAATTTTTGAAAAATTCACATTATTTTCAGAGTTACCACCCATTGAAATAATTATTGGCGTTTTTTTTCTTAAAATTGCTCCCCTCTGTATTCGTAAAATATGGATAAACCCACTTTTAAGTTATAGATTTCAAAAATTCTAGTGGGGCCTCTGTAGAGAGGTCTGAGCTATATACAGGCAAAATAGTATTATATAATAGAAGCATTATTCACAAAAGGAGAACATTTTGAAAAAAGATTCTTCTAAGTTAATTTTTTGCCAAAATATTGTATTTAAATAATTTTTTTGTTAAAATGTCCTTAAAACAATTTTATACATGTATTCTAATCTAAGTGACACTAAATATCATGAAAATTATCCATGTATGCGCTTTTCCAAAATCACGGTTCCGAACGTTGTCGGATACCTTAATTATTGCAATTATCAAATAGCAAATATCTGCATTACACTATAAATTTGATTAATCACTATTCCGCTAGTAATCTATCCTCCCTCCCTCCCTCTCTCTCTCTCTAGCTTGAAAGCCTAGACTATAATAGTAGACTTAATTTACATATTCATGTTCTCTTCTTCAGAGTGTGTGTTTTAATAAAATAGTTTTTAAGGACCAAAGATTTCCCAAGAGGATTTGTTAATGAGAAGGACACAGATAGAGACGTCACAAGCTTACATAGAGAAAAAATGCAGTATATATTTTCTGCATTAATATGTAGTTGTTCACAATGTATTCGTAAGGAAAACAAAATACACAAGATGACTTAATTTTTTTTAAAATAAAGAGTGTCATTTTGATTGAGAAAAATGCATGTAAAAATTTTATCTTAAAGCAGAGAAGTAAAGAGTATGAGAGTAAAGAGTCTTTTTGTTTTCTCGGAAAAGAATACAGATATTTAAACCCTCAGCTATTCCTTAAAAGTAGATAGCAAAGTTTTCTGAACTGATTTCGCCACGTCAACTCAGCTTCCTCCTAAGCATTATTTGCTCGAACTATTTCCCCGGAGTTCTTGTCTGACAATCCAAAAACAACGGAACACGAATTTAATTTTAATTAACGGAACAATTACGACATCCCTTCTTACACAACCAGCAGGAAATTTCCAAATTATTTAATTTTCAAAGAAACATTGCAGATAAAAAAAAAAGATTAATAATAATAACAAAACACTTAAACAAGAGTTGGAAAACATTCTTAGTAGAACATGACAGGATAACTCTTCTAGGAACAGAATTTGAGACGAGAGGGTAGAAAAAACTTGCTTTTCCAGGAGATATGAATTGCAGAAGTTGGAGAAGACCAAAGTCTTCTTTTCCTTCGATTCACGCAACATTCCCCGAAAAAGGAGTACCTTAAGGAGTTGTTTCCTTCGTCCCAAAATGAGGAAGTGCTTTCCTGAAGGGAAGGGGAAGTGGAGATAAGGAGTCCAGGTACTGTCACAGCACCCCGTCGGAAGCATCTCAAAGATACTTATCTCAAATCTCAGACTTCTCCTTTGGCAATAGGGGGAGCAGCACACAGACTCTGGTATTTTTTTTTCTTTTTCTCTCTCTCTTTCTCTCCACCCTAGAGTATCAGCAGAAGATGCGCGTGGAGGTGGTTTGTTTATTTATTTTTTCATTTATCGGAAGAAGCCACTTCCTCAAAAGGAAATGAGATGGGTTCAGGAGATAATTCTACTCTCCAGGAATTCTTTCTTCCCCTTCTCATATAAACAATTAATTATGATATCGCTTTTAAGAAAAGTTTTATTATAAAAGGAAAGGGAAGTCGATGACGTTCATTGCGAAGGATATGTTTTCTTTTTTTCTTTTTTTTTTTACTATCGTTATTATCATTTTTTAATTTGGTAAAAGGAAAATGCATCATTATGTTCTCCTCACCCTGTCGTGACGTGACTAAAACTGTAATATTTCGCTGTCGTCAGTTTGATTTTCTTTTAATTTTCACGTAATACCTTCCTCACATTAAGAGAGAGAGAGAGAGAAAAAAAAGCAAAGGATCTTTGAGCACCTTAAAATAGATTAGTTTATCATCACGTGCAATAGTCACGTGGTACTTTTCGATTCTTATCTTTAAATGAGGAAAATCTGATTTATCTTCTTTTTTATAAGGTAATTTTAATTTCTTTCCCGATTTATATTTATTATATTATGCATTTTTATGAGAAGCTTTAAGTTAATTTAAAACCCTCTATATATGTGTCCCACCCTAATTATAATATAATATAAAGTTATCTCTCTCTCTATATATATACGAGGTGTGACACACAAAAAACGAGACTGATTCAATAAATCTTTGTACTAACAAAATCAGTCATTTATGATATTACCACCTACAAAGTAGTTCCCTTCAGCATTCACACACTTCTGCATTTGGTGCTGCAATTTCTGGTAACAGTTCTAGAACGCGGTTTTTGGCAGACCCTTCAGGAGATTCTCCGTTTTTGCCTGAACCTCTTGAACTGAGGTTAAATGAAAAATTAATGATTTGAAATTCAGCTGGCATGTTAACTTTTAATACGTAGAAATTCGTTAAAAACGGTATATGCAAAAACCCACCCCCATGCGGGCTTAGAACGGGGTTAGGAGGTGTTAGGGATAAACATTCCCTTTTTGAACTATTACACTTACATGCTTAGAAATTTAGCTATCATGTTTCTTTTTTTTTTAGTAGAGAGATCCACTAAGATTAGATTTTATGAAAATCTACTCCTAAGGAAAATCACGAGGATGTGTTAGATAATAAAAAAATTCCCGTCTTGGAACTATTAGACTTCTGCATTTGAAATTTGGTAAGCATGTTTCTTTTACTGAGTAGAGATCCTACGCGGAGAGGGATTTTGCTTGAATATACTCCCAAGGGGAGAGGAATGCTAAGAGGGTGTTATAGGCAAAAATCCCGTTTTTGAACTATTACGCCTAGAAACTAAAACTTTGGTGAGCATATTTCTACGGTTCAGGAAAGAGATCTTATAAAAACGAGTTTTGCAGAAATCGAATCCCTGGGGTATTATAGATAAAAATTCTCTCGAATAATACAATTATATTAAAATAATTTACATACAATTTATATCACATAATTTACATGCAATTTATATCATAGAATTTATGTACAATTTCTATAATTTATAAAAGTAAACTTGATTTTGATATATATTTTTTTTATTTACATTCAATAGTTTCAAAACATTTGACTGTCTTAAGCTTTCTTTAAAACTTCCCTTCTCAAAAAGCTGCTCTTAAAAATATGATAGAAAACACATACTATTTTTTTAAGACAGTAGCATAGTAAAATTACTTTATATATATATGCTGATTACATCTGTACTATGATATGAAAAAAAAAACTTAATATTTAACACTATTACAACTAAGAAGATATTTTTTCCCCATTTTAAAGTTGGTGTTTTTCATATTTAGTTATAGACTTACGTGCATATTTTATACATAATGTCAAAATAGAACGTATGCCAAACGGATTGCGTAAAAAAAGCTTTGGGTAAAAAAAAACTGTCAAATCAATTGGAGTAGTGATAAAACATTCGTGGGATGTATCTTATTCTTATTACTTATTTTATTTTATTGTGTCGTGTAATAATATATTACTTTGTTTTATCATATGTTTTATGGTATTCGGCAAGTATAATATTTTGCGCAACAATAAAGTACACTTGAACAAATAAAAAAGATATTCCTGATAGAACTATAGATTGATGAAATAAAACTGTACATTGTTATGCATTTTTCTTATGATCTTCATTTTACATCGAAACAAACTAAAATGAACATGTACTAATATTTACTCCTAGAAACCCTATGGCAGGGATGACGAACCAATGGCACGCGACACAATATTTTGGGTACGTCACCAATCAAAGCGGTTGGCATTTTAGTTCAAAATAACCAATTTCACTATGAAGTATTAGATGTACATGAGAAACCAGACGAAGAAAAAGTTATTAAAGAATTTATTTCTGTAATTGATTCTTCAATCAAGGATTTTCCAGCGTGATTTTCTCTTTTCAAAGAATTATAGGAAACTCTCAAGTGTTTATTATGTACCCTGTGATATGACTTCATTTGATAAACTGAACTTGCCCCAACTTAGTTCGAAATTGTAGAATTTTTTTGAAATGAAACTAATTGATTTCCAGTCTTGTTCAATATAGATTCAAAAATTAATTGAAACAAGAAAAAGTTGGAATTGATCGAAACAGAAATATTAACAAGTCAAATAAGTAAAAAGGCTAATAACGAAATTTTGAAAATATGGATTTGAATTCGATTCCAGACACATTTGTTTGAAGAACATTTGTTTTGAAACATGGAATTCAGTTCCAGGCACATTTAACTGTTTGAAGAAGCTAGCTCGGGCTATTTTAACCATATTTCATCTATCAATGACTACGAATCGTTATTTTCAGAAATAAACAATATTAAAAACTCGCTTGGAAATCGTTGGGTAGATGACTCCAATCCAGCATGCATTCTGCTGAAAATAACATCTTACAATCCTACTATAAGTTATTTGTCATTTAATATGTAACAACAGTAGTCACACTATAATGTTATTTTAATTTAAATTACATGTATAGCTAAAACATTTACTATTATACAAAGCAAAATGTATGTTTTCGTAGTAAATAAAGAGTTCTGAGTTGTTATTATTTAGTTATATTATATTGTTCAGATAATCGCAAGTCAGAAATATTTGACGGCACGTGTGTACCTCATTAAACACTTTTTTAGAAAAAATGACACGTTGATCTGTAAAGGTTCGCTACCCCTGCCCTATGGTAACATAAGGTAAAATACATCGTTTTAAAAAGTAAAAGTTACAGATAAAATGTCGCCCACGGTAGCCGAGTGGTATGGGTATCGGACCGTGGCTTGCCTTGTCACGAGTTCGAGCCCAGTACCACTAAAGACCCGCCGTGTAGGGCAGCGATGCACGTTACATCTGTCGAGAGCTGAAACGTCCTCCCGTTGGTGTGGTGGGGTAGTTAGGAGAGAGGGTGCCAGCTCAGGTGTCGTCCACGTTACTTGACCATGGTTCAAAATTACGTGGTCCTGCGCCAAAAGCCCTCGTGTAGCTACACATTTCGACCTTAATATTCAATCAATACAGATAAAAATGTCACGAATAAAAAATTACAAATAATGCCTCTTACTAAGATCTTTCCGTGTTAGAGGGAAAATTTTTATGAAATTAACTTTTTTCGTACTTTGTGTCAAGGAAATACGTTTACCAAATATCATAAAATATGTTTATAATTTTCTGTCAAATGGCACCACACACATTCAAATGATTATAATTATCTACTCTTTTTCCTCCAAAATTTTACAATTTTAAAGTAAAGACCTTTACTTATAGTTCATTTTACGTTCATGATTATTATTCATAGCTCTTTGATAGGCCGATATTATAAGAAATTTATTCTTTCTCGTGCGATTCATCTTAATATTTTATCTACATTTTTCTACTTTTGCATAGTTGAAAATAAATTATAAAAAAAAATAATAATAATAATAATAAATTGAAACAAATGATTTCTTAAATGTAAAGCCAGCTCAGTTTTTTAAGTCATTACATTTAATTAAATGATTAATGAAAACAGATCCAAGTTCATCTTAAAATAGATTTTTCATGCTCTACACTGTATTTTTCTGTCTATTGTTTAATGAGCAACAAAATTCACTCATTTGCCGAAAGCCCTGTTCACAGCTATCTCTTCCACCTTTTTTTTTTCCAAGTCTTACGATAAACCACGGCAAGTCTCAGCATAAATGGATCAATCCCTTTACTCTCAATTCTTAGGCAACTATCTGATTTTTTTCAGGAAGAAAGCAACGTATTTGCCTCACCCTCATTTGGTTTCTTTGAAAGAAAAGCACAAACGCTCGCCGTAAATAAATCTAATTAAAAACGTTCTCTCTCTTATCATTGCAGATTCTTCTGGTAATGGTTTAGGTACACTACCTTCAAATATCCATTTGATTATCCGTCTTCATGAACTTGCAGTCAGAGGGAAAAAGAGTAAGAGGAAAACATCGCGGTGAAGTTCACCTAACGATTAGTTTTACCTTTATCTTAGCTTGCATTCGTTAGATCTTTTTTTTCCCTCATTTAAATCTAGCCTGCTGTTACAGTAATGTAACCCGTCATCCGACCTGAATTAAAAATAGGGTGCGTTTAAAGAAAATAAAAAAAGGGGGCATAAACCAAGCTAATAAATTTGTGGTCCCGATAACAAAGACCGAGAGCTTTTTGTTTTTAGCTTTTAAAACGAGGAATAGGTTGAGGCTGGAAAAATTTTTCTCTCCCCTTGCTTTGTTATTTTAGCTACCCCCCTCCCTCTTTCGAACCACCACAAACTCTTCTCTTTTTTTATTTCCCCTTTTTTTCCCCTGTTTTAAACATCCTCTCTGTTTTACCGAAGAGACCCTAACTGTGACTGTTAGGTATGGTACCACGATGTGCAGATAGAGCTAAAAAAGGATGACGACGAGGAAGGGGGAGGACATTTAAAGAGAAAGGGGGGTGGGAAAAGAGCGGGAAACCGCTAATGACTGTACGGGAGTGGTATTGGCTCCCTTTGAATAATGAGGAACCGCTTTTGTTTTTGCGTCCACCTTCTCTATGTACCACCCGAGATGGAAGGAGGGGGTGGGGAAATTCAGGAAGTCGTCTGAAGGGGGAAGGGGGAGTTTTCCAACCACTACGCAAGACTAATTCAATTCTTCCTTCCTTCCGTAGATTGGAGAAAGACTGTTACCCCAAAATCCCTGCTAAGATGAAAACGAGGAACATGATAACTCACTGGCACACTCCCCTTGTAACCCGAGCAACTTTTTCCCTCTCTATCTGTCTCCATTTATGTGTTCGTTCGTTCCTGATTTTTTTTCTCCCCACCTTTTCACATACGGGGAGCTCCACCGCTCTTACTGATAAATGCTTTCAAAACGAGCGGATGTGACGAATGTGAGGGTTGAAGTTGCGTTGTCATACCATTGGGGAGGGTGATAAAAATCACTTCGGGGTAGTTTAGCCCGGAAAACCTAGTAATTAATTATGTGGAGCCACATCAAGGGACGCTGCTATCTTCCTGCCTGATGCTTTTTACCGAAATTAGAAGATTCGACTGTTCGCTTATAGAATGCGTCTCTGTTCGCACAATTTGATCGTACGCCGTGGATGATATTTTTCTCGACCCCCTAACTAAAAGGAGAGTGAAAAATGAGATTATAATAATCGTTTGTTGTTTCAACTAATTAAAAAATTATCTGGATTTTTTTTTCTCCTGTGGTACCATTAAGTTGGATATTGAACGAAAACTTGGATAATTGTTAAAAGCGATAGAAAATAATTGTTGTTTTAATTTGTGAAACGAGAAAAAAAATTAATATTTCATAAAAAAAAAAAGAATAGCCGTTGTATTAAAATAGCAACGAAATCTAAGTAATTTTGGACAAATAGAATTCATCTATATTGTACCGTAATTATATTCAAGCAAAAAGAAAAATTATTTTAGAACAACATGAAATAAAATTACCGGGCTGAAATCTATTTCATTAACACATAAAAAACACGTCTTGTGTATCTTTATCCATTAGTACACCAATTTTCAATCATAGCTTTCATCGCTCCCCCCTCCGTACAATAACAATATATTGAAGGCAATGATGATGTACTATGACGTTAAAGCTACAAAATATGACTTTAATTATAAACCACACAAACTATCAATATAAGTATTAATCCTGTATATGACAAGTTCATGGAAGCACTAGTAATTATTAAACTTGCTCTTATTTTAGTATCGATAAATTAATTATCAAATACCTAGTGTAGTACTGATACATTTATAAGTATATTATATCAGTTTAAATGTGTCAGAAGGTATTTGTTTTGTGTTTCTTTTCAGTAAATTAACATTTTTTTTTAAAAAAAATAATCTTTCATTTTCGGCTTTTCGATATAATCACGTCCCCAAGTAGGGTTATCACGTCCCCCTAGGGAGCGCGCCCGATAGTTTGAGAAAGGCTGCATTAGTAAACAGAAGTATCGAAGCTAATATTTAAATAGACTTAACAAAACACAAACATTTTTCTATTTCAATGCATTCATTAATATAATGGACAATAAAATAGATTGTTTTTTTAATTAAATATAATTTTTAAAAAAGAAGATAGTTCATAAAACAATCACAGGATTAGTAAACCGAAAAATATTAAATGGTTATATGATCTAGATACACTAGAGCATGCCACATCAGATAGTAAAAAACCTATATCATCTACTTAAATGTATTACTAATTCGTAATAATTTCAGTACATTATTAAATAAAATCTACTATAGTAATTGGAGTTTATTATAAATTCATTTAATATCAAAACTAAGAGAGGGTACTGTTTATTATAGCGTCTTATATATATATATAATTCTAATAATACACACAAATAGAACAAATTTCTTAAGAAGTTAATTCGTAAAGGCAACAGAATCATTTAGATTAAAATATGAATATACTACAATTGAGTTTTCTAGTTCCTTAAACACATACTGTATAACCACTTAATACCCATTCTTTTCAAATTTAAAGAGAAATTAAGAATAATTTAAAGGTTTTTAACTATTTTTCCCCTTTTCAGTAATTAAAAAAGCATGAATTATTAAATTAAAACATACATTTAAATATTTAAAAAAAAATCCGCTACTAAGAAAGGTTTAAAACTTATGCTTAAAAATCTACAGAACTCAATAACAAGAAGGTTTCTATACATTAAATATAAAAGTTCAATTTCATTTCCTTATTCATATTTTTAATTCAGTATAATAATAAAACCCTAAATATTGTTACGTAGATCCGAGGGTTCAGGGATTTTATGCAAAACAATCACAAAGAAAATAAACAGTTCCTTAAGAGCGATGCGAATTTATTATCAAAACTCCAATCCTTTAAATACAGGATTCAGCAGCGATATTCACAGAGTAAATATCCAAAGGTCTTCACACCTTCAACAGCAATCAAACACAATAACAGTGTTTAAAAATACACGTAAGTAAAGATTATTCACAAGCACAGCCGAGCTAATCAAAACAATCCTCACTACTCGCTGGTTTAATCCAGACTCTTCGCCGTCCCGGCGAGCCTCTCATTTATAGGCGCGACAGAAACTTCCAGAAATATAACAGCTCGTGTCATTGAACGTGACACTAGTGGAGAAATCTACTACTTTCTAGAAGATTCCCGAGTGTTCCGAACTCGCCAAAATGGTCGCCAACGACTCCAAAATGGACGCCAATGACGCCAAATGGGTCGCCAACTTGGTCGCCTAAAATGATACCAACTTGGCTCTACCGCCAAGATTTCGCCAAGTTCTCATTGGATCGCCATTATAACGTAAGAGGCGGCATTGCTTGTGAATGGTACAATTTTAACATGAAATAAACATAACATAGAGTAATATAAATTCATTAAACACTCAAATATACAAATTATTTACACAAAATTCGTAACAATATGCTTTTGTTAGTTTTTTGTTCTAAATCTTTTGAGAGAAATTATCTTTAATTCATTTAGGTCCAGGATCCTCAGAGGTGTCCTTTATCCTATCACTATCCTTTATCCTTTTTTAATTGCCCTCTTAACGGGTGTAGTATATTAACTGTAATCTCAATTCTGAAAAAGTTCCAAATCACATTTTTATTACAGTGATCGGGCGCATTAGTGGATCATCCACCGGCTTGTTGATACTAAATATCTTGATGTTTTAAAACATTCAAGAAGTTTTTTGTGAGAAAGTGTTTATTAAACAGTTATTCGTTTCGAAAATCAAACACCTAAAGAAAAATAATATAATCTTTTTATTCAAAATATCAATACAGTCTTTTAAGGAAACATAATTTTCGAATTTCCAATAAGGAAATTACTAAACACTAGAAAATCATCTAATCATTAGGATAAATATATATCTTTATTTACAGTGCATTTCACGTTATTAATAATTAACTGAATCTAACGAAATGCTGTCAGAAACTACATACAACTGTTCAGTAGCGCACACAGGAATTTTTCAATGGGGGGGGGTCCAGGGTCGAAAGTCCGCCATTCTTCTATCATGCTCCTTTCGGTTTTGTCGATTTTCGGGAACAAAGAAAACAGTAAAAAACTAATTATTGAAAAAATTAATTAGCATTAATTAATAAAAATAATCATAAATAACAAATACTTAATTAAAATTTACATACTATATACTTAGAATTATAATCAATCCGAAAAAAATCAAGGGCTTTGGTGGGCGGTCCAGATTCCAAGGAACCCCCCCTTGTTTGCGTCACTGCAAACTATTCAATTGACTTCCTAATTGAAAACTTATTTAATACGATATCCATGCAGTGGCGCACACAATGGGGGTGTCCA
>BMAV01003486.1:96506-108552 GCA_019973955.1 Trichonephila inaurata madagascariensis
GGCCCCCCCCCCCTTGGAAAACTTCTGTGTGTGCTACTGTATTGATGCAAAATGCGGAGAAACTGTAGATGATATTTTGAAAATCAGTTGTCTCGGCCCGAAGGTTACGGGTGTAAGACAGTTCGAGAAAGAAGCAGAGATGGTCATAAAAATATAGCTACCTTCAGTCTATCTTTATTTAACACTTTATGAATTATATACAACTTTATAGCTTAACTCTGGGAGCAATCTGAGGGCTGCGGTAGCCCAGTGGTTAAGGTATCGGACCATGGCAGGCATGTCATGAGTTCGAGCCCAGTACCACTAAAGACCCGCCGTGTAGGGCAGCGATGCACGTTAAATCTGTCGAGAGCTGAAACGTCCTCCCGTTGGTGTGGTGTGGTAGTTAGGAGAGGGAGGTGCCAGCTCAGGTGTCGTCCACGTCACTTGACCATGGTTCAAAATTACGTGGTCCGTCGCCAAAAGCCCTCGTGTAGCTGAACAGTGCGACGTTAATATTCACTCACTCACTCACTGGGAGCAATCTGAAATCTTAACACTTAATCTGATATATAAGATTATTGAAAATCCCTTAGCCTCAATCGTACGTCCTTAGGATAATCCTTCTCGAACTTCGATAGCTTGGTTGGTTCAATATTATTTACCTCCAGATCTTCTGATGGATTCTACGACGAATATTAATCTCAGGACTCGCAACCTCCCGGTTGAAATTCACACTTTCTCTTAATCTTATATTTCACTATTAACCATTCTTTTCACATACCCAACATCAGGGTTTAAATAGTTACATTTACATATAATCTAGTCATCGCTACGGAAAGAGGGTTTTCAAACTAAAGTCCGAGTTAAAGAATAGCTTCCCCGTGAGAATTAGTAGAAGAACCCGCGCGAATAGTTCCCGTTACACAGTTAAATACAGTCAAAACTATATTAACCTCACAAACATGTTTGAGGCTTTTACTTCAGAGAAAATAGAAATATTTAAACAATCTTCATTACAGAGGCAAAAGTGAAGCAGAAATTGAGTTTATAAAACAAAATATTCTTTTACACAAAATGCTTATTTCAAAATTCAGTGAATTACTTAT
Source organism: Trichonephila inaurata madagascariensis (assembly GCA_019973955.1). Classification (NCBI taxonomy): domain Eukaryota; kingdom Metazoa; phylum Arthropoda; class Arachnida; order Araneae; family Nephilidae; genus Trichonephila; species Trichonephila inaurata. Next base: position 97,595 of record BMAV01003486.1, read on the forward strand.
TTAAAAGTAATGAGAATCCTCCTTTGGCTACTTTAGTGATTTTACGCATATGGTAAAGAATTGTCATTAATTGCATTTTTGTAACTTAAAGTTTGAAGAAAAAATTGATATTCATCTAAAAAAAGTTTAGCACATTTTTGTTAGATATCTCATTTTCAACTAATTATGCTTATATTTAGTTGCTCAAAATTGCTTAAAAGTTTCAGTTAAATTCTTAATTTTAACCACGCTTGTTTCAGAAAAATTCGATAGTACACTAGTGAAATTACAATAACATATATTTTGTAAAGAACAAATTCAAACACAACATTCAAAAACAAGACTTCGTAATTTACATAACTTATATTAGTGAGCTTCATATTGCTTTCACAGAAATCTTGATTCGAAACGATACTCCATTTGCAATCGAATCACCAAGAGTTTTTTGTTTTTTTTTACTTATTTCGTTTAAAAAAAGAAAAGGATAGTGTTGTGATAATAGAAATAAAGTAAATTTTAACGTATTTATTCAAGTTTTTTTTTTATGGATAAGTTTTCAACATATACGGAATATTGTTTTTTTACACACATATTTCGTAATGAAAACCCAAATTTTTATAAACGCATGTTATGTATAACAAATTTATTTTATGGCTAATTTAAGTAAAAGCTAATTTTTTTTAATTAATTCAAAAGCTTTATATTTTTAATTAATGATTATAAAACTTATTTAATTTTATTTTTTAAAAAATGATTGCAGAATTTGGATTGAAGAAATTATATAACACAATAGAATGATCAGCACAGTTTGTTTTAACATAATTTGAAAGATTTCTAAATCAATACATGCTACTCACTACAAAAGCTCTTAAGATTCATATTTCATTTATATAGTATTATTTTAAAAGGAAATGCTCATATTTATTTCAAGTAGAATTTTTTCAATATGAGAATGCTATTTTCGGATTCCTAGACTCTAAAAGTAACTAGATTTCTATTTGAAAAAACAAAGAAAATTTGGATTAATAGAAAAATAGTCTAAATAGTTACACAACGTAACTATTCCTCACATTCGTTGTGATATGAAATGCTTAAATAAACAAATGTCAATTATTCTGAAACATAATCTTTGCTGTGTTTGTTTATATAATCTTAGCGGAATAAATAAATTACTGCTGTTTGAAATGTAATAAATATTCTGAGCCATCTCATCAATTCTTTAAATGGCTAAATAAAATAAGACAACCTCCACTAATTAGGGTTGAAGTGAAAGGATTAAAATACTTAACTCAACCAAAGCTTTCTCTGATGAAAGATAAGTAATTTAGATATGAGTGCACTTGCGCTTTACCTTTCTTAAATCTGTGCATTAAAATTTGGTATTCATTGTAATAAAATTATTTCTTCGCAATTTAATGTTTATTAAATGTATACTTAATTATGACGTGTATTTAGGTATATATGTAATTAAAATTCAAATGTTTCAAGTCTCATAGCATTATAAAAATGCTTTGGTTTTAATAACAAAAGTATGTTAAACCCGTTTATACCTTCAAATAACTAGATATTTTCGATTTGGTAGACATCTTACTTTTTAAAACAAATCATTCAAATAGAATAAAGAAAAAAAAATACAGTGAAAGTCGTTTAACACGAAACCGAAGGGACTGAAATATTTTTTCGTGTTAAAGGATTTTGCAGAAAAAACATATATTCAACAAAATTAAGTTTAATAGAGTACATTTTATTTATATAGATATGTATATATGCATGTATTTAATAAAAAATCAAAGAAACAAAAGCATTTACAAGAACTTAATGAAATTTAATACAATTCTTAAAAAACAAAACATTTATTGAGCTTTTGGAAAATAATCTGGTATTTTTCTTTGCATTGTCTTTTTCAGCATCAAATTGACTACAAATTGTTCGATGTCGTCCATTTTGTTATTCATTTCACCATTGGAACGCGCGTCTAAATAATTGCGCATACTTTTCGCGATGTTCTTCATTTGGGATGATGTAAGAAAAGGAGCTGCATTATTCATTTCTTTTTCGTCTTCAAAATTGGCATCAATTTTTTTTTTTTTTTTTTTTTTTTTGAGATTTGAACAAACTCCCAAATGTATTTGCCATAATTGGGGCTGTACACACATTAGCATCTACAGAAGCGAATTCTTCCCATGATGCGGTAGGACAGTCCAATAATACAGAAACTTTCTCAGGCATTTCATTAAGTGTCGGTCCAGTTTCAATATCCTCCTTCCCCAGAAGGGAAATCTTTTCGTGTTAAGCGGTTTTCATTTCTTATAAAGAGGAAAAAATGCATGAAAATACATAGTAGTTTGTCGGGACCGTTGTATCATTTCGTATAAACCGATATTTCGTCTTAAGCATTTTCGCGTTAAACGTGTTTCACTGTAATGCTTTTAAACTCTCTCTATTACAAGTGGATGCTGTATCCGAGTGATCATGTGGACGTAATAGAGTAGTGGTGGTCATGGTCATGGAATTGTGACTGGCGTACCATGAGTTCAAGCCAGTAGCGCACACAAGAATTTTTCGGGTCCGGGTTCGAAAGTTCACCTGTCTCGTATCATGCTCCTTTTGATTTTGTCGATTTTCGGGAACAAAGCACAGTAAAAAACTAATTATTGAATAAATAATTAGCATTAATTCATAAAATTAATCATTAATAACAAATATTTAATTAAATTTTACGTACTATATACTTAGAATTATAATCAATCGGACCCCTAGGACCCCTCCCTTGTGTGCGCCACTGGTTCAAGCCCTAGTGTCACTGAATACCCACCATGCAAATGGATTATGCAAGTTAAATCTGTAGAGGCTTTAAGTCCTGCCATTGGCATGCTGTGGAAGTTCGGAGAGAGCGTCCCATCTCAGATGTCAGCCTCGTCACTTGATCATGGTTTCAAAATTACCGAACTCCGTCCCCAATGGCCCTCGTGTTATTTTATAAAGCGACGTTAATAAACACTCACTTACTCCAAGTGGTCGTGGTCTCGAACTAGTAACCGGCTTTGATTCTTTCGAGTCGTAGACTCAAGTCTTGGAGGCTGTAAATACTTGTCATGTAGAGGTATTCATACATGTTAAATCTGTTGAAGATCAATGTCCTTCCGTTGGCGAAATGTGGAAATTTGGAGAGCAGAGTTCCAGTTTATGTCATCATTTGATCTTGGTTCAGACTTACAAAGTTTGTCTGCTCGATCCTCGTAGGCATTCCGCAAATTACCCTACTGCTTCTTCAATTGATTGATTGATTGAATATTAAAGTCGCACTGTTCAGCTACACGAGGGCTTTTGGCGACGAACCACGTAATTTTGAACCATGGTCAAGTGACGTGGACGACACCTGAGCTGGCACCTCCCTCTCCTAACTACCACACCACACCAACGGGAGGACGTTTCAGCTCTCGACAGATTTAACGTGCATCGCTGCCCTACACGGCGGGTCTTTAGTGGTACTGGTCTCGAACCCGTGACAAAGCAAGCCACGGTCCGATACCTATACCACTCGGCTACCGCGGCCACTAGTGCTTCTTCAAAGTGTGCGCGTTAATAAGCATTTAATCAATCAGTCCATTTTCTCCATCTCTCTGCAAACAGTTTGTTGACATAGCATTAATTTTGTGACTGAGGTATTTTTAATCTTCTTGGCACAATCAAGTTCTTGGGCAATCACTTGATCAAATTCTCCCAAAGATGTCGAAACTCGAACAGTCTTACAAGATATTACGCTAAAAATTTAATTGTTCTTTTACTTATTATATAAAAGAAGAAATAAAGAGAAGTCTAATTTGCAACGGTACAATGAAATAAAACCTATGTCTATACTCAACTTTCCCAAAGTGAGAGGTTATTACATTGAATGGCAATTTATTATTTGATACACAAGCTCAACTAAAATAATAGTTTTACTGTATAGTTCATATTAATATTTTTTAGATTGTTCGTCGAGCAAGCTTATATTGAAATCTATGGTTGATATGCTTGTACGGACTGGATGGTGGTGTGTGACAGCGAATTATAAACAGGTCTTGAGAAATTGACATCTATCTTTATTTTAACATTGAAAAGAGTCAGGAAGCTAAGAGCGCTCCACAGGATCATAACACAGTATCAATAGCATAACCTCTTAGCATTACTTAAATACGTAGATCCAAAGATCACAAGATTCCTTCATTCACTCACAAACACTTAGATGCCAGATGCATAAGTATATATTGTTCAGTTTTTACTGTTACCACACAAATAAAATGTTAATAATACAAAATTATGCAAATAGTCCAATGATGGTTCTTTTCAGATCTTGCATATTTGCACACTGTAAGAACGTACATGTGCTTACTAAAAGAAGTAGAATCATAAGAGCAGAACAAAATTATATAAAAAGTTAAAATAAAAGAATGGCAAACCTTACTCAGTGACGTACACAAGGAAGAGTTCAAGTACCCCTCCCCATATACCAAATTGTTTTTAATTGTTACCATAGACATTACCCCTCAGCGCTTTCGTCTAAGTATGTCTTGGAATGTAACTCCCTCTTCCCCTTAAGAAAGGTCTGTGTACACCACTGAACTCACTACTATATGATTTTTAATGATGCGAAAATATTTCGAAATTAGGAAGCTTGTAAACAGGATTACATGTAACCAGGAATGTCTTAAGACTTCCTGAGGCCATAGGTCCATACTCAAAAATAGGCCCTGGACCCCTGCACAAATGCAGGCCCCACCTTGAAAGAAAACTGTACATGGTATACGTTATCAAATACTCGAACAAACGATAACCCGAAACAAATAAGAGTGCATGATTTACAATCACACATACCAGCTTGACCGACTGCCACTTCTTGACTGAATGAGTAATGAGGTTCGAATGGGTTGGTCTAGGCCTATAAGTGGGCGACGGTCATAACATGTAGCCAGTTGTGACATATCCTCCGAAATTAACAGTTTTTCAGAGAATACAACCGGAAATAACGTTTGACCTTTGAAATTGTTCAAATTATGATATTGTTAAGACGATTCGATAATGAGACGAGGCACCGAGGCCCTGGGCCCGGTTGGTTCATGCCTTAAAACGTCCCTATACATAGCTATTGGTTTCTAATAAAAAAGGGAAACTAAATATTATATACTTATAACGCAAAATATTAATAACAAATATAGCTGGAAATTAATATCAGGGGTCTTAAAAAATATGTCACGTCTTTTTATTATACTTTAAAAATCGGAAAAAAAATAATAATGAAACAAACCAGTTGTTTTTTAGTGTTTTAGAAACAAAACAAAAAAACATTTTTTCATTATATTCTAAATACAAACAAGCTCAGAACCTTCTCAAATACATCAAACACAAAATAGACTTAAAGAATGACTATCCAGAATTTTATCATGCTTTGAAGTACAAATCCATTTTCTGCACACAAACAAAAAATAATTTAAAAATTCTTTTCACTTCAGGGAAAAAAATCCCTTTAAAAAAAAACTTAAACGTTCTTCTTTTAAGCATCACCTCAAACATCTCCCTGCTACTTTAATGCGAAGTCAGGTGAGGTTTTTTCAAAATAAAAATATCTATATGTGTGTTTTTGTACCTATGCACCAAACCAAACAACTCACCACCCTTAATGTCACAATGAATGTTTCTCTTTTTTTTTATAAATTTCTTCTCCCTTATAGTTTTTCTCAAAGGCTGGTACAGAGAGACGGGGAGAGGGACAATCCCACTAATTTAAGTGATACCATTTTTCGGTTATCGGCGTAGTTTGGAGACGTGCTCGAAAAGTTCCCCCTTAACACGCTCCGAGTTAAAAAATAGTTGCATCTAAGACAGAGGCACACATGAAGATTACGGTTGGCGGCTATTGGTAACCTTTGTCCAGAGTAAGCACGTACTTCGGTCATTTTTCAATTCGTAAAGAAGAGGAGGCATTCCAACGTGGTGCGGTCAGTAAGAGGAAATTGATGTACTACTTAGCATCATCTCCTTACTCGAAGCTATTTAAAGCAGACGTTCTATAACACGGGTTCGCGTACCTTCAGCAATACGTGAAGGACTCCTAATGTACTCGAAGATTTTTTAAGATATCTTATTTGAGTCGCAATAAATATCAACTCAATGTCACAACAATCGGAAAACATGTCGTATTATACAGATATAATACTGTTACGAATTTTGTGTAATGAACTTTAAAAATATTAAAAATATATATATTTGGATGTGTAATACATTAATATTACTCTACGTTGTATTTATTTTATGCTTAAATTGTAATATTCGTAAGCAACGCGGTTCCTTACATTATAATGGCGATTCAATAGGAAATTGGCGAAATCTTGGCGATACAGCCAAGTTGGCATCATTTTTGGCGACTAAGTTGATGGCTTTGGCGACCACTTTAACAACTTGACAACCAAGTTGATGACCATTTTCGATGACTTCGTGACCCTATATGGATTCTTTTGCAAATTAGTGGAGATATCTACTAATATCGCGATCCATGCCGCAAGCATATTTTTCGAGAAAAATTCGACAGGCCTTTGAATACGGAGTTGCTCTTCGAAACTGAGTGAGTCTTGCTTTGACTGTTGACGAGTCGACCAGTGATTAGTTATTACTTCGGCTATTGAGTAGGACGAGCGAATGCTAGTGAATAATCCAAAACATACTTGTATTTTAGACGCTAGTAGTTGTGTCTGAACGCAGTAGAATGTATGAAGGCCTTCTGTGAGAATTGTTCTGCAAATATTGTGTTTGTATCCTATACTTCAAGGATTGTTTCTTGGCAGTAAATTTTCATCGCTCCTGAAGAACTACTTTGCTCTTTGCGACTCATTTGTATAAAATCCTCATGCCCCAATTTACGTAACTATATTCAGTTACCCGTATATATACTGGTATGTGAAATCAGTACACTGGTTTTCAAACAATAGTGTGTTCTATTGTTTAAGAACCTGTTTTTTTGGGTAGATTCTAAAAGTAAAAAAGTAGAGTATGATATTAAACTGTCTATTAAGAGTTTCTCAATAGATTTTTTTTAAAAAAAAATTCCTTCTTTGACTAGATAAAATGAATATTAAATACCTAACATCAGCCGACTTTTGATAATAAACGCATGTGTGCAAGGAAAGGTAGCTTTATTACGTTAGGAAGTCATATAACGTTATTTGTGGGATTTTAAAAATATATATATCAAGAGTTAATTTATCGTTCAATATATAAGGAAACGTAATTAAATACATTTAAAATTATACATCTTTTTAAAGTCAAAATACATATATAAATTCTATAATTTTCTCAAATCCAGCTGACTTTAATTTATATATATATATATATCATTTGAAGTAAAACAATTTAATTGGGCAATTGAATTTCATTAAGACAACTTACAAGCAAATAATTATTTTTTATTAGGAAAAATTCTACATTTAAGATTATTTTTTAAATATGGCAGTTAACTTAATTTGACTGATGCATCAAAATAACTATTCCTATAAATGTTATAAATGTATATATATATATATACAGAGAGAGAGATGTTATGATACCTTTTTATTTTATTTCGAAATGTCACTGTGAGGAAAAAAAGAGAGAAATATACTAATTATATTTTATTTTACTCAGAAGAAATTTATAAAAGTACTATATTTTTCATTTACCCCAATATAATATATAAAAATACACATAGAAATCTCATTTTTAATTAATAAATATATAAAAGCTTTTGAATTTTTAATTGGCAATGAAAATATCTTCGTAATGCAATAATTTTTAGATAGAATAGCTTTAATAAATTTTTATTCAAAGCATAACGAGAAAATTATTAGGAATTTCCTGATTGTCATTTCTTTTCATACTATAAATTAAACAATCCATTTTAAAAATTAGAAAATTTTAATCAACTAAATTTAAATTTAAACTTATTTTATTATATTAGAACTAGCTTAAAATATTAAATTATTATTATTCATAATTAAATATTTATTAATTGAAATATATATTAAATGTTGCTTGTTGAATTTATTCACCGAAACACCCACAATAATACCTTTGAAGTATCTGCTAAAAAAATAAATCTTAACCAAAGAGAAAGACTTTATTTTTAATTCTAAGACATTAATCTTTAATTATTTGGATAAAGTAATTGTATTTCGTCTCACTTTCTTTCAAGTCTTGATTTATAGACAACTTACAGACAAGGGAAATGCTAAAAATTGTTTTCCTTTGCTAAAGCTGCTCAACTTCTCTAGATATTTTACTTTATAGTTTTATTATTAATAGAATTGTACATTGATTACTCTTTTCAATCAATTTTAATAGTGAATTTTAGTCAGGAAACAATTCGTAGTAGTTATTTTTCATAAAACAATTTGTATGAAAAAATACAAAATCCCTTCTTTCTTTTTTTTTACTAAATCTTCTTTATAAGGAGAAAAGCTTTCCAGATCAAAATTTATAAATTAATTTAAAGTAAACAGTGCATGAAAATCAAAGTAATATAATCTAGTACTCTTCATAAGAAAAACAAACATCTTTTCTTCCTGTTTCTCAGAATTTGAAAAGTGATTCATTTCTAATAAAACTATTTGAAGGAAAAAAATAACCTTCTTTTATTCTTTTCAATAAAAAAAAATAATAAATATCGTTCACTGGTTCTTTTTTTTTCTTTCAATATTTGCTTAAACTTTCCTATGGTTATTGTAAGCTAATATTTCAACTTTTTTTTTTTTTTAAAAATGATTTTTTTTTTTTTTTTTTAATTTTTTTTTTTAATTATTTTATAGTTGTATTTTGCAAAATTAAAAACCCTTCATTCATTTACTGTTTTTAATTAAGTCAAGATTTTTGAATCAACCGGCAGAGTGACGTAGTTGGTTTGTCGCTGCCTTGTACGCGTAAAGTTGCGGGTTCAACCCCGAACCAAGTCGGTAAATTTTCAGGATGCATAAAATCGACAGAGACCATGTCGCATGATTATGTGGCGAGTAAAAGGCCCTTGAGTGCTTGTTTGGCTTGTGGGCTCTCGGAAAAATTAAAATCCTAAGTACAGTTTCGCATCACCAGAGCTCATGTGCCTCCCTCTGGGGAGAAAACAGGGAGTCAAAATTATGTGCGGCGACGTATCCTCCTATATAGTGCCGCACTAAAAAGAGATACCATCATTCGGGGAATGTACTAGGTCTGCAAAGGTAAAACACTAATCCGCAGCTCATTAGAAATAAAAAAAATTAAGAATCATTAGAAAAGCCTTAAATTTTTTTAATTGTATAAGGATTGTCCAAATGAAAAGTGGAGAATTAAAAGAATACATTTACAGTGGAAATCAAAATAAATCACCATGGGCGTTGTAACATAGGTTCCATCGTTTCAACAGAATTTCTATGCCTTAGCTTTAGAATGGTCGAGGTTGATTCTCGAGGAAATCGTGCACAGCTTCCTTTATATCATCGTTCAAATGAAAACATAACACTCTCGTAAGTAGAAAATGATTTAGACGATTTCTGGGAGACAAATCCGGACTGTACAGTGGGTGTTTCAACACTTTTCCTTATAACTTTTTAAGGTTGTCTGGGTTCCACGAGAGACCTTTGGGCCAGAATTGTTCGAACTAAAAAGTGTTCGCCATAGACTTCCCAGTTCGCTGATACATACTCGCATCCAGCTCACCTTCCGCAATCAGAAACCGTACAACCACGCATTGTTCCGATATGGACGCATCCATGAATAGCACGACATAACTTTTGATCTATTTCCTCTACCATGAAAAGTTTTCATTACTGAAAGCATACGGTGTACACCTCCTACCTCCCTTTATATCCCTGCTAGGTGGCGCTGCTATAGCTGCAAACATTCTGGCACAATCTCACGTCTCCATTTTTCATTTCAGCAAACCTTATATAACTTTATTTTAATTGAACTTTAAAAAAAAATTAATAATAATAAATTCATTTGAATCTGGGGTTGTGATTAACTCTGTTCAATTCCGCAATTATATTTACTTTTTAAAAAAAAATAATAAATTAAAATTAGGCAGTTTTTCAAATTTTTAAGAAAAAAACGCCGATAATTATTTCAATGGGTGGTAACTCTGAAAATAATAGGAATTTTTCAAAAGTCCTGGTTCAGACTCCATGGAGAAGTATTTATTTTATAAAAGCAAAATATTAGTATTATAGAAACATTTTTTATAAAAGGAGAACGTTTTGAAAAAAGGTTATTCTAATGTAATTTTTTCCAAAATATTGTGTTTAAAAAAAAAAATTTTTTTTTTGTCATAATATTCTTAAAACAATTTTATACATGTATATTCTCTAATCTAAGTGACACTAAAAATCATGAAAAATATCCATTTACGTGCTTTTTTTTAAAATCACGGTTCAGAACGTAGTCGGATACCTTAAGTCAGAAGAGCGTTCCTCGAGCCACTCAGTATTAATTCTTGACGTGTGGGATGTAATATTGTTGTGCGCTGGAGCTGCCCAAATCCTTCGAAATACACAAAGTAAAATATACTTCGAAATGTACTTGAATGAGTGTATTTGATCGGGCATAATGCTTACGTTTTTTCTAGACGTATCAAGGTCTAATATCACGCTAACTGCACACGTTTCCTACAATCACAGAAGCTCTACAAGATTAACATGTAGCATGACATTGTTCCTTGTTGACATGTATCGTTCATGAAATTTTCTCCATACCTGTAAACGTCCATCCGTCAAATTTCAAGCAAAGCTCGTTATATAGACCAGGCAGTATCTTCCAAACATTAACAGCCATAGGTGAGGCGTAAAGCATCGTGCCAAACAGTTAGCATCCTTAAGTTCGTAATGATCCACTGAGCAGTTTGCAATTTGACGTTTGTTAAACAGCCCCTTCAATGAAATCAGTTCTAATTTGAGTAAATGTAGCACGTCTATTGAGCTTAAGGATTCTCGTCAGTAGTCGTT
>BMAV01003486.1:119258-144458 GCA_019973955.1 Trichonephila inaurata madagascariensis
ATATATATATATATATATATATATATATATATATACTCACAAATTATATTATTTACTTGTGGATGAAATGAAAATTTAATGACACAAAAGATTTTACGTCATTTCTATTTGAATACATTGGATTTTTTATCTAATGGAAAAAATATCAGGCTGATTTTTTTAAAATTGATTTTAGAAACAACATTCAACGTGCAAAATACCCTCTTTTACGAACTTATTACTGCATTTAAAATCAGCCTTTAATAGTGAAATTTCTTCCTTTGGGGAAAGTAGTTTGCAGTTGCATACAGAAATGTCTTGGTGGTTCAAAACCAGTTACTTTTCCGCTTAGGCATACTAGGCAAATACCTAGGGCACAAAAATCTAAGGGCGAAGAAAAGAGAAAAAAATCAAAATTTCAGTGAACGTACCACCGCCTAGTAAGGCGCAGAGAAGCATTTCTGCCCTTAAGAGAGTAAAGACTGAAATGAGACCTATTCTAGAGAGTGAAAAGCTTAACACAGTGTTTGATTAGCTATGCACTCAAAATGCCATTACCATGGAAATTGATTACAATGATGTCATTAATGACTTTACAATGATCAAAGCTCTAAAAAAACCTTTGTTGTATCAGTACAATGACAGTGACTCGACAAAGAATAAGGATGTCCAAAAGTAGAAAATAGTAAAGCTATAAGCGATGAAAAAGATCATTAACAAGTTGACAACAATTCACATAATAATTCCTGTATACTGTAGATGTAAACGATTTTATTAATTTACTATACTAATTTACAAAAGGCTTTGTGGATGGTTCGTGATGCCGTAAGGTTAGAAATGAACTTAAGTGGCCAAACCAAGACATTATCCTTTCATTACGGTTGCCAGTACAGGACATGGCATGTCCATAGGTGGAGGATAACAAAATTTCTCCAAACAGCAAAAACAAAGAAAGAGTAAGAGAGTTAAGGGAAAATCCCTCCCGAGGCAAAACTTTCAAGGTAAGGGCATAAGGAGAGGGTTGCTGTGAAAATAGTGGGAGCGTAACAATTTGAAGTGCCTAGGGCGCCGGGGACGTTAAAAATGGCCCTGTACAAACACCAGCTATACACGAGGAAATTTTTAATTTTTTGCTTGAAGATTACGTCTTGCAGCTTTTTCTCGTCTACTTGTTTTTGTTTGTTTTTAATGTAAACTTCTCCCATAAAAATGGTCTGTGTACACAGCAGGATTTTGTACAGTCGGACCTCCATTGTACTAAATTCTATTTTGCGTCTTTTTTGCGAACTTTTTCCAAGAACTAAGAACAAAGTATATTGAAAGAGGAAATGTAACGAACTTTTTTTCGAGATTGAGCGACATCTTTGAATAGAGGTCTGACTGTACTTATTTCAAAGAGGAAAAATTAATACTAAAATTTACTAAACAGTTACAGTCGGACTTCTATTTAACGAAGTCGTTAAGTCCCGAAAAAAAGTTCGTTATGTGGAAAATTCGTTGAATAGAGATATATTCCTCTTTCAGTATACCAAGTTCTTGGTTCCAGGAAAAGGTTCGCAAAATAGAGGTCCAACTGTAATCTCCTACATCCCCTCTATAAAACGGCAAGAATTAGCTAAGAGGAGGAGGAGACTCTTTCCAGGAGAGACGAGAATATTCATTAATTATTGTTATTTGTTTTACATAACTAAAAAATAAAACATTGGATTTTTTTAATGAACATTAAAACTAAGTATAATTTCTATACGTTTTAACAATGGTGTTTCATTATAAATTTTCTTTTGAAAAAAAATTAGTAGGATTGAGATTATTTTTAATTTCATAAGGTATAACTGTCACGCAGAAAAATTTACGTAATTCTATATTCTCGATATTGACACATTTATGTAAACTTATAAAATTAATGGTAACTTAATGCTATTTTTATTCAAATTCTAAGTGTATATGTTTTCCTTAATATTAAAGAAAATGTTTGAAGCAGTGTATTTTGTTCAAAATATACTGTTGGTTTTTTCTTTTGTTGTTTCTTTTTTATAAATTATGAAAAATGAACTTACGCCTGGAGAATTTCTAAAGTTTTTAGGATTCGTAATGTAATTAAGATTTGAAATTTTTAATGCATTTGGTATTATAAACCGTAATTGTACGCTCCAATCAGCTAAATACACAAGAAAAGTGTTGAACGCCCCCCCCCCTCTATAGATCAACAGATTTTTAATTTTTTTCCCTAGAGATTATCCCTCGGGGCTTTCTTCTAAGTGTTTTATAGAACGTAATCCCCACAAGAGAGGTCCGTGTACACCCCTGGCTTCAATAGTTGTCCCTAGTTCAACTTAAGTGTAGAAAAATATAAATCGAGTAGTCTTTAAATGGCATTTTAAAAACAAATTATTCGTAATATGTGAGTATAACTTCTTTTACTTGTCAATTTCACAGAGAGACAGCAGCATGTGAGCATATCATACGTCAAAAAATATCATTTATTTTAAGACATAAACTTTAAACTTTTTGAATAGTATTAAGCCAAAAACAGATATTAAGATATAAATTAGATAGTAAGATATTTGTGGACATTATGCATCTAGCCAAGTCAACATCCCCTATTATCTTCGAGCCCTCTGATCTCCATGCTTTACCCTGGCCTTTTTTTTTTCCCGAAGCTAACACTCCAAACCAGCTTTCATTAAGGACCGATTCCAAGAGCCTTTTCGTTTCCTCCAATCATCGGCTGAAGAGAAAAGATTTTTCTTTTTTTTTTCTCTCGGTGTGTGGCGAACGAATCATTTAAATGGCACGTGTTGGTCCTAACCCTTTGCATCCTTCGAATCGATAGGCCCGGCAGATGCGGCGGTTCCCTGCCCCACGCGTGACGGCGTTAACATCATGCGTGACCGGGTCCCGGTGCCGTTGCGTGAGCCGGTCCTGCCTCTAGCCTCTCCCTAATGACGGGATCAGACGTGCGTTTGCCTCAAGACTGATAGAAGGAAGAGAGAGATGGGGATTTTTTTCCCCCGTCTTCTTTCCCTATGCATTAATCTTTTGCATCGTGATAAAGGAACGGTGAAGGTGGGCCTTTTCCAATCCGGTAGATAATTTTTTTTTTCCGAAGAGGTTGGTCTTTGAAAAATCAAGGGGATGTTTTTCTGATGGGACGTTGAGAAATTTTTTAGGTTAAATTTTGGTGTCTGGACTTAATTAAAATTCGTTTTATTACTTTGAAAGTAGTATAGGGTGTTTTAGAATGTTGGTTGGGTTGGGTGATGTATAGAGTGAAATTTACTATTAATAGGTAATATAAAAAAAAATGTTAAGTCAATTCCTGCTTATGAAAAAGAAAGAGAAGTATAAAAGAAAAGAAAATTGCATAAAAGAAAAAAGAAAAGAAAAATTATAAAAAAGAAAAATTGCATTTTAGCTACTTTTTATTAAATAATTACAATTAATATACATATGTATATACATAGGACAGAATCACACTATTAAGTGGCAACATAGAAAGCGATTTTCCTTGCAATTTTCATTTTCCTTTCTATAGAGGGTGTTGGACTATTATTTTTGTTTGTTACTATTTATTCAAAAATTAAATTTAATTATTCCAAAAAAATAGTATGGTAAAACTAAATCACCTTCACAGAAATTAGACCATCCCAGGTGGGATTCGAACCCACGACCTTTGGATTAAACATCTAACGCGCTATCCATTGAAATACAGGGCCATAACGAGCGATTTTCTTTTTTATATAGGGTGTTGTTTTTCTTTCTTACTGTTTATTCATTAATTAAAAAATTAATCAATTAATATTATATATATATATATAAATGTATTAACATGAACTGTCATCCACTACAAATTTTAAAAAATGTATTTGAATTTGAGGGGATGAATAAAAAATATTTTATTAACGATTGAAACATTTAACCAGATATATAAATGTATTGGGATATATAGGGAGAATGATAACTAATAATAGGAATTGAAAAATAGAATTATGAAAACTGTGTAAATATACATACAACGATATGTGTGTTTCTGTGATTAAGCCGAGAATTTTTGAAACTTCTTTAAGTTAAAAGTAAAGGGTTCGGATTATTTACGGATCCACTAATCTCTAGGTGGAAAAAGTAGTCAGGTAAAAACGGTTTTTTCCTTAGCATTTTCCGTTATCCATGCGCGAGCGATCTTAACCTTTTAAGTTTTTAAGTGTTTTGAATGGAACTGAATCTGAGTTTTTGAATAGTTTCCAAGATTCACATTCATTCATTGAAATGTCTGAATGTATATGATTACCACATGCTGCGAATTTTTCCTCCGAGGCGTATAACATAGGTCAATAATTACGTCCCGTATACGAATTTCTCTTCCCACTCGGCTTCCAAGCGAAAAAAAAAAGACGCAGAAAATATGAACATCACAGAAGCTGTTGTTGTGGCTAATGCCACCTGTCTGACGTAGCCAGAACGAGGCCCACGAAATTCATCGTGGCAAGGTGCTAGAAGAAGGCCTGTCGTTGGCCTTGAGCACCATACAGGTGACAGTACGAATTAGCTCGTCAAAATTCCCCGAAGGGACGATAGATGGCGTCACTGCCTATCTCCACCTTCACAATTTAAGCATGGAACTGAAGGGGAGGGAAATATTCTCCAAACCACTGCACTCGTGATTCAGCCCACAAGACTTTCGGACCCACTGATTTAACGAGCACGTACTCCGTGTGTACTCTGAGGGTATTTGGTGGCATTGGGCATCGAACCCAGGCCTTCCGGTCTGGAGTCCGATGTTCTTACCACTAGGCTGCCCACGGCCCTACGTCACAGATGTTATCCAAGATAACAAATGAATGGAAAAAATGTTTTAATTTCAAATAGAATTACCAGAAATAAAACCATTGCCGTTAGTATTTCACTTTATAGTAATTTAACTCAAATATATTCCACCCATTTTACCCGCTTAGAAACATTTTTGTCCTCATCGTTACATGTTAAGAAATTACAGAAACTTTTTTTGTTCGATTCGATTTCTATATACGAATTTCGAATTTTAGGTAAATTTTTGAGGGGAAAAGGCCCTCTCGGCTTATATAGGGATCAGCTTATGTTCGAAAATATAAAAGGTGTTTGAAAACATACCAACTCTCTCCAGTTACATTAAAAATAGTCTGGTAATGCCGTCGGATACGTAAAATAGGAAATATAAGTAATGGATTATTTGATGCGTTACTTTTGAACCCTACAGCCCGGGCATGAGGAAGGGAAGATGGGAGATAGGGGTTAGAACTCGTTGTACCTTATTTAAGTCAAAATGTGATATTACTACTGTGTAGCACTTTTTTTCTTCTGCGGAGGATGTTCTTCATGTTTTTGCTGAAATTTCTTTTAAAAAAACAGTGCTTCAAATAGTACGAACGAGATTAAAATTTCTGTGGCACGTGTTTTACAGCAATTTTAAGCAAACTACACTTATACGATACTTCACATACTTCATATTTCTATTCTTAAAACTATAGTTTGAATAAAAACAAGTAATATAAAAAAAAATTAAATCAATTCCTTCTTAGATCAACAATTTTTTTTTTACTTTAGCTACTTTTTATTAAATAGTTACAATTAATATGAATATGTATATACATAGGACAGAATCACAATCTTAAGTGGTAATTAATTTTATAAGTTATCATTAAAGTATCATATTGTCATCCAAAAAAATCATGTATATAAAATTTCAGATCAACTGAATGCTTTAAAACGTGAGAAAAAAATATTTTCAAGTTTTGACACGAGTCACCAAAAGGGTCACTAAGTCGCCAAAAATGATGCCAACGTGGCTGTATTTGTAATTCTTTAAATAATTAGTTTTATTCAATTAATTTTTATTAATTATAATTAAATTATTGTATTGTCATCCAAAATAATCATGTATATAAAATTTCAGCTCAATGGAGCGCTTTAAAATGTATTTTATTAACGATTGAAAATTCCATCAAGATAAATAAATATATAGAGAGTTTGAGCTAACAGTAGGAATTGAAAAAGGATGCGATTAATTTAATTACATAATGACGTTCGTACATAGATATAACGCATTCTATTATAAATACAATAGCAGCTTTTTAAGTTCCTAGTAATGTAGAGATGGTGTCATACAAATATTCATCTGCGTATTTCTGAAAACATATTAATTATTTAACATTTTTCATATTGTTCATCGTGACTTAATATATATATATATATATATAAGCCTTCATATATTGATCCTAGAAGTGTGTAATTAATACTCCTTGATAAGAGAAAAACACTTTGCTTGCATCATTTAAATTTGAAATCAAGCAATTTATTCCAGGTTTGGAGAATCAAACGTATTATTTTGTTAATAGCATGAGCATCCAAAAAGTTTTTAACAAAATTGCTGTTTATCGTGAGCCACAATACTAAGGTGGCAAGTTTGTTGGTTCTGGAGAATAGAGAACTGGGGGGCCGAGTTCTGTCTTCACGAAAAACGCATAATAAAAAATAAGAGAGGTTACTGTTCTCAAATTAATTGAGCCTCAAATATTGCAGTACAATGTAGTGTGTCAAAAAAGGTACAAAATCTAATCTAATTTGACTTTGATCGTGTGTCAGAAATGCGGGATTTTATCGCCTTTAATTGTCTTCTTTTTAATAATAAAATACCTCTAGAATATACTCAAATAAAGTAGAGAATTCATGGATTATAACAGTTAAGATAGATGGAGAGATTATAACAGTTAAACTAATAATGATCGAAACTGCAAATATAAGTATTTTGGTATACGAAAAAATTAATTATTGTAAGAATTAAAACGAGGCCAAATTGTGCAAAATTAACAGTAATAATATTAAATAAAGAGTTCGTCAAATTACTGAGGAAAACATGGAGCTTATCTGAAAAAAATTCTGAAATAACAGATTCATATACATTGCCTACAATTTTAATGGAATATCATAAAACAGGGGAGGGGGGATTTGACTCTTTTTATTAATATCACGCTTTAATACTGCACGAAGGTTATTGGCGACGAACCTCGTAATTTTTAGCTAGCAGGTGGAGAGAACGACGCTTGAACTGGCCTCCCACCTCTCAACTTCCTCACTACACTAAAGGGACTTTACATCACATTAGACTTAATGTACATCAGTCAATTTAAGCGGTCAAACTCTTTATCTTATACTGTAGTTTGTTTTCAATAACACAAATTATTTTCGTTCCATTGATTTTTAAGTGAAATCAACCATTGAAATTATTTAATTATAAATAGTTTAGTTTTATATATAATTATTAAGAAAGAGGTATTTGTATATGAGATCTTATGAAACCAAAAAAAAAAAAAAACCTAATTCCTCAATACAATTGTTTTGCTTTTAAATATTATAATTTGGAGGAACCTATTTTTAAAACTTAATTATTAATAAAACGAGCATAAAAAATATAATACGTATGTATGTGTAACAGATTTAAATATGGGTATTTTTCAAATATATGCATAAAAAAAACCATAATTCAGTCACAAAATCTTTTATATTTGCTATTGATTAATTTGAAAAAAGATTAAATTTGTAATTCCTTATGTGAAAACTCTCATAATAAGTAATTTAATAAACACAAATTTCAAGTAACTAATTTTAAAATTTTCAATATTTAATCTAAAAAATATATTTTAGCGGGTTTTTTTTATTTATTTCTTTTATTATTTAATATCTCAGATTTATCTATACTTAATTAAATTATAAAAATTAAAAGATTTAATAATAGACAAAATTTTTCAGATATTTCCAGAATTGAATTCCACTGCGGAAAAGCACATTGAGAACAAAATGAAAAAAAATGTTTAGAAAGCACAAAAGAAACATAGAGATTAAATTCCTCTGAGGAACGTTTTCAAAGTTATTGAATTATGCGTATACGTTATGTGAATTCAGATATTACAAAAATTTCCATCTCCATCTTTACCATTCAATATCACACTGCCAAAACAAAACAAAAAAAATGAATATATAGGATTTTGAATTAGAGGTCCAATTCTGTATACAAATACCTCTTCCTGTTTGAATAAATATTTGAGGATGAATTGGAGCCAAAACCTTTTCTCTCGAAGCGAAAACTTTCTGTTGAAGCATGGCCAGGAATTAATTGTGACGAGTTTATTGTGGCATACTTACTGAGCAAGATTCAAAAGCATTTCTGAATCAAATTCGGAAGGTTTAGTCTTAGATATTTAGAAATTAAATAGAAATTCAGGATGCAGTTAAATATTGATTCTATTGTGATTATAAAAGAGTATTTTTAAGGGGGAAAAGTCTTTAATCTTCGAACTCAATCAGCTGAGCTAAAAATCAGTCATTTGAATAAATGGAATTTTCAACGTATTATATAATAATGAAATAACGGAATATTGATTCTAAGTAATAAAAATAAAATCTGCTTATCATTTATTACTTTGTAATTTAAAAATTAATTTCAATTTCTATGTTTTTCTTATTTTAGCATAGATTTTGAAGTACGAACTTACTTCTTATTCATATATTACCTTAACTCTATTTGATTATTTATAAGTGTGGATTTTATAATAATTCGAATTCTCTGAATCTACGTATACGTATGTATGTGTATTCTATAATGGTTTAAATTCATCAAGGTCACATGATAAAATAAATGTAATCACATGTTTTTGCTGAATTTAAAGCTAAACTGAACTTGTTCCTATTGTTGTACTTGTAAAATCCAGATGTAATTTAAAATTTGATAATTTCATAAAGATAAACAAATATTAAAATTCTTCAAAAAGTTTTCAAAATTTATAAAAAATTATATTATACGGATACTTTAAATCAAATGCATTTTGTTTATTTACATGTATTATTATTCTCTATAATTATGTGCTTTTTAGTACAAGTTTCAATAACAACCAAAAGTTGGCAACAGTGATGTGTATAAGCTGACTGGTTGCAAACAACGGGATTTCATTTATCATGTCAATGACGTCTCTTAGCCCATTGGAAAATTATTTATGTTAAAACAAATATTTTTAATCATTACTATGAAAAAAAGGGATTTTCATAATATATTATTGCATTAAACTACCTAAATTAAAAGAAAAGGTAAAATTTTCATTACATCAAATTCAAATTTTTGTATTGAGCAAATATTAATATTTATCCTTATATTAAATTTGAGTACTGCCTATATTCAACATTGTAACGTAAAATACATTTAGTACAAATGTATGCTAATACATTTAGCTGTTAAAACTAATATATTTATTTATTTTCCAACCCCATTATTTCCATTCAGTTGCTTAAAATAATTTGCTGAAAAATCTTCGAAAATTAGGAAAATTTGAATAATAGCTTCTATTTCCCAAAAATAAATTAAAATTTCTATTTAATTCCGCAGGTTTTAATTGAATAATTAAAAATGAATTTGTTACCTCCCACTTTAAAAAGAATTCAAAATTGACAAAGTAACTAGCATTTCATTTAACTTTTTCTCTCCTTTTTTAATAAGTAATAAAAGCTTTCCAGAAGTTTTTGAGAAAAACAGGACATTTTTTTTATATCCGCATCAAAAAACATGATATTTTGTTTTCAATTCTTTTAAAATATGGCACAAACACTGAATTTTGTATTACAGAATACATCTGCTAAATTTTAGTGAAACAATAAAAAAGGAATCTATATTTTTTTATGGATATGTGTGGGAAGAAAACAAAGGACAAATAAAATTTGAAACTGAAGAAAGTCAAACAATATGTTTTATACTTCTAATATTACTCTATAACTGTCCACTTCAATAAATCAAGTCGATCACTTTTATTCAGGTATCAAATGTTCCCTTAACTCCAAAATTCCCCCCAATTTTGAATAAGGAAGGGGAAAAAAAGGAGTTAAGTTATTGCTTCGTACCTTGAAATGCTTTCATCAATTAACTCCCCCTGCGAGCGAAGGTGTCACGCGGAAGAAGAGGGCGTACATGCCCCCGACTAACATTCCTGGAAGGAACTTAACAACAAACTTCAGCAGGTTTCAGTTATTGGATATCTCCGAAAAGTGACACCATACTTCCAATAAAGGAACTTGGGACTGTTGCCACCCATTTGACTTTTTTTCCTGTACACCACAGCCGCTAAATCTATTGTCTCTTCATTTCACAAAGATAGGGCATCTCCAGAAAAAAAAAATTCTTTTGAAAAGGGTTGCGTGTACCGCCCAGTAACCGAGCCCCCGAAAGAAAAGTGAGAATTCGATTTCATTAGGGCGCCAGAATTGGTGCACATTTTTTTTTCTATGCCCTTCACGCCTTTTCCTCATCACCTCCTTCCTTATGGCGCCTGCCTGCTGACGGCGTCATATGGGGGTATAGGCCGTTACCATGACTACCTATCAGCACACCCCCATCCGAGTCGCTGACGAAAAAGAGAAGACGAAAGCGGTGGAAAAAAATAGAAAGAAAACTATATAACCGTAGAGTTCTTCACTTCGTTTCGCAAGGGCCCCAGGAATAATTTCGTTTAAATTTACGAACCTTGCCGAAGTCCTAAAAATCGCCGGGTTCCCCCGCATCGGGACGAATAAAAGCGAGGGCGCTATGGTTACGCTCTCCGCCCCATCACCGGAGAAATATCCAGTCTTTTGCCACCCATTCTCCATCGTTAACGTGAAAGAGGAATTGTATATCCCGGAGCGACTGCAAAATGAAATTAAAGCAGGGAAGGAACAAATGTAAGAGCTCGATGGGGGGAAAAAAGCAGTAAGAATAACAGGAAAAGAATGTTTCCAACTGCATAGCAACGCTGTGACTGAGCGTATTGCCGATGAGCTCATTACAAGTCTTTTGTTTATTTATAAGAATCGGTTACGTGGCATAGTTGGTTAGGCGTTGGCCTTGTACGCCCAATTTTGTGGGTTCGACCCTGACCCAAATCGGTTGATTTTCATGGTGCAGAAAATTGACAGTGTCCATGTCGTATGATTAGGTGACATGTGGGTGCTGTCGAAAAAATTGAAAACTCCTGGTACAGTTTCGCATCGTCAAAGCTCAGGTGCTCCCCTCTAAATGGACATGAAAATAACATTGTGGCAATAAATATCCACCTATATGGTGCCGCACTAAAAAGTGATACCAGCTCTCACGGAATGTTCTAGGTCTGCAACGGAAATTACCAATCCGCAGCCCCATTTGAAAGAAAAAAATATTTATTTATAAGTATGGGACTTCCCTTGGGTAGGATTTGAGTAGCAATATTTTTTTTTTAGTTTCGTTTGTGCTTATCCCAAATATGTAATATATCATGGTTATTATCCATAACATATACCATAACAATACTTGATACTGTTCGTCATCGAAATTGTACAATAAAATTTGAATTGATAGTAGAAATTATATTTCATTTAAGGTATCCGACTACGTTCGGAACCGTGATTTTAAAAAAGCGCATAAATGGGTAATTTTCCTCATATTTAGTGTCGCTTAGATTAAAATACATGTATAAAATTGTTTTAAGGACATTTTGACAAAAAAATTATTTAAATACAATATGTCGGCAAAAAATTAACTTAGAATAATTTTTTTTCCAAATGTTCTCCTTTTGTGAAAAATGATTCTATTATAATTATATTTTGCCTGTATATATCTCAGACCTCTGTACAGAAGCTCAACTAGAATTTTTGAAATATATAACTTAGAAGTGGGATTATCGATATTTTACAACAACAGAGGGGAGCAATTTTAAGAAAAAAACGCCAATAATTATTTCAATTGGTGGTAACTCTGAAAATAATGTGAATTTTTCAAAAATTCCAGTTGAGCCTATGTAGAGAGGTCTGAGCTATGTACAGGCAAAATATTATTCTAATAGAAGCATTTTTCACAAAAGGAGAACATTTCGAAAAAAAATTATTCTAAGTTAATTTTTTGCCGAAATATTGTATTTAAATAATTTTTTTGTCAAAATGTCCTTAAAACAATTTTATACATGTATTATAATCTAAGAGACACTAAATATGACAATTATCCATTTAAGCGCTTTTTTAAAATCACGGTTCCGATCGCATTCGGATACTTTAAGCTTCCATTCGTATGATGTTTCCAGGATTATGAAGAAAATAAGTGCTGATCACATACAAAAGATGACAATTTTTATTTTTCTAAAAAGGGAACATGGTATAATTTATATAAAAAAAATCTTTGATTTAATGGTTTTTACAATTTTAAAATTTATTTTCATTTTATTTATGTACATGTATTACGTAGAACAGCTTTTGTGCTCAAAATACTACAAAAAGCTAACCATTTAATTTTTTTAAAGAAAAATTTAAAAATTTATTAAAAGAATTTAAAATGCTACTTCTGCTTCAATACTTGGCGTACACACACATGAAATGGGATTTACAAGTAAGTCAAATTATATATAACAAAAGCTTGTATGGGTTTTCTGCTAATATGACTAATATTCATTAAATATTTGTTTTATAATTTTTTTTTCGAAAATTTCTTAAAAAATGTATGAATTTTCAAAATTCAACTATCTCTTAAAAAATAAGCCTTGCTTTGCTTTGAAAACCTATACCAACTTTTGTTACATGTAGTAATAGCAATAGGTAGAAAAAATATCGAAGCATTTGGCACGGGGGAAAAAAACCTCAGCATTTTAATTGAAGATAAACTAGTTATTTTTTTTGGAGATGAATCATTATAAAGTTTTTATTTGGTGTTGGGGTGTGAATAAAACACACACAAACATAAAAGTTATCATAATTCTAGATATTCTGAAGTTGGAGATTTCAAATTTTGTGTGTGAAATTATAGAAAATTATATAAAGAGTAATTTAGGCTAAAAAAAATTATTTCGGTTTTTCACCGATTTTTGTCAAATGAATCGTATTGTGTTGAAACAAAGTTGAAAACAATTGTTAGATATAAATTTCGAATTTAACTGGCTTGCATATTTTGCTTTCTGTAAAACTTTGCTACCAGCAAATAATATTAACACGTAAGAAAAGTATTTTTAATATCAATTCGTCATTTAATTTTTATTTTTATTCAATTAATCGTACATCATTAAAAGAGAATTCATTCAGATACTCTTCATTTTAATCACAAAATCCATTTAATTTTTTTCTTCAACTTTCTTAAATATGAATTCAATTAATTATTTTTTTTATAAACGTAAAATCCTAGTTATTTGAACTAACACTTTTTTTAAAACCATTTTGATGACTCACATTTAATTTATTTTACTAATAATGGGCTCTGTAGAATTTTGAATCAACAAATTAATAATTCCGAAAACATTTTTCAGATAACTGAAGCTATTTAATTTTTTGTGATAGCTTCTTGAATATTTCAAGACGATTTTTTTTTATTCCATAACTCCTTAAGCATTAAATGTCTTAATAAGTTCTTTAAATATTTCAATAATAAATAACTTTCATTTATAATCATTCTTTATAAAAATTAATCATTAACAAAATGAGTTTAAAATATCTGTGCGTGCATGTGCGTTCGCAATAGATTGATGGACTTATGACTATTTGTAATTTTTTCTGGGAAATGTGTCCCTGAAACTTATTTGCAATGCAATATTTTTTTTTATAAATTTTTTTGTGAAATGGTCTTAAGGCTTTGTATAATAAAAGGAATGTAAAAAGAGTTCCTATATTTTTGCAGCAAATAAAATTGTACCTCTTGAGGTAAAATTTGCATGTAAGGTTGTATAAAATTTGAATCAATCACGAAATCAACTAACTAAACAAATATTTCTAATAATTCTACTGTCATACATGTAAGTATAAACGTTAAAAAATTTTAATAAATTATCTTTTAATGAGATTTCAAATTTTTCATTAAAAAATTTCTTTTTTAACATTGAAATTGTCGTTATAACAGCTCCTTTTCTAAGAGGAAACTTGAGTGACAATATTAATTTTAATATAAATGAGCTTTCTACTAAAATGAATTCTAACATCTAAGTTCTTTCAAGCTTTGATTCTGATAATTAATATGAGGGTTTCGTGTAGGTGATAATTTACCAAAATTTATGCCTTCATCTTTATTTATAATCCATAGAAAACTGAAAACAATGTAAAAATCACAGAAGAAATTAGAAATTCCTCCAAGAAAAGGAATATATAAGAAAATTATAATATACAATTTATTTACCCAAATATTTCTGTAAATGGTGCTCCAAAATATATCATTTTTAGATTAAATAAGTATTTATGTAAATAGTACAAATAATGCTTACACACATTAACAAGCACAATTATAATATTTATCATTAAGTTATCTAACTAAAAATCTTACAGATTTATAAAAATAAATTATTGAAACCATAAATAAGAAGTCCGGAAATTTCTAGGTGAAATATTTTTTTTTTAAATTTTCAATATTTATCTAGAAGTTATTTGTGAGATTTTGTATAAGATTCCCAATTTTTTTTTTTTTTTTTTGTATCTAGTCTGAATTTATTTTAATACATCTTTTGTTTTGTGTTTGAAGAAAGGATAAAATCTCCAAGATCACAATCCCTAATATTAGTAAAATCATCGTGTCTTGTTGAAAAATATATATTCCTACACAAAAAACCCGAAGATTTTAAAAATGAATTTAGGCTTTCCCTGTTCCTGTGTAAATTTCTGTCTCGTTCTGTGTTTTAAATCATTCCTACAAAGGGAGCCTAAAATTTTTAACAGGAATTTTGGTTTGCCCTATGGAAATTTCCCCTCTTTAGGTTGTTTCCATTTAAATTTCTATCATAAGAAAAATGTCTCACACAAATAAGTAAATATGGCAATAAAGAAGTTAAGAACATGGAGTTAATTTCTTTCCTTAATAAAATTAACTATGAGGTTTTATAGTTATACAGTGAGATTGCTGATAACAAGATGGGACGATCAGCAATACTATAATTAATTATTTTTTATTAAATGAAGTAATTCATTATTTGATTTAAAAGTCAAAAGGTATATATTAAAGGAATACTGAATTGAGTATAGAAAGATTTCTATATATAAACTCCCCTTTATAGTTACAGCCCAAAACTTAATTTCACGCATAACAACTTCAAATTAATAATATTAATCAGAACTTTCCTCCAGTTTTTGTAGTATTTATTTTGAGGGAAATAAATTGATGCGTAAGTCATTAAGCAAAAAGGGTATTGCTGAATTTTCAAAAAACGTATATTTATTTGAGAATTTGAGAATTTAAGGGAATTATATTTTTTTAAATAGGGCCCTCTCTTCCTCAAATCTTAAGTATTTTTTTTCTCTCTAACCCAAGTCAGTCTTTTTTAAGTATCCGACTACCCTAAAATAATGATTTTTTTCAAAAATTGACAAATTTTGTTTATGATATTATTTTATAGGCCATCATATTAGCTTAATAAAAATACCAAGTTTTTTTATTTTCCATTCACTAGAACAAAAATTACAAGTGTTTTAGTAAAAGCAGATGCCATAACTTTACACAAGATGTCAAACTTTAAAATGTGTTTCACTCGAAATGTGTTTTTTGCGAAAAGTGTTCAAACGGGGACAACGATTGCTCAAAAAGCTTTGAAAATAATTTGCTGAAATTTTTTGTGTATGTTCTGAATAACAGTAGAAGTGTTTTGATCTTCAGATTTATCAATCATTGTTTTATTTCAAAATTTACAGTCCTTCATGTGAATATAATCACTGTCTTTTTAATCAATTTCATATAATCACTAAGATAAAGTGCTCTAGTTTTTGTAAAAATGAAAATATCTCTTATCCTGAAGGTCATTTCAAACATGAATAATAAAGTAACACATCAAAATTGAAAAAATTGAGAATTTTCTCATAAGATTTTTGTACAGAGCGGTCGCCGTTTATGTAATTTTTTGTACATTTTTACCAGTTTTTTCCCATTTTAATAATAATAATTTTTTTTCTGCTTTCTATTTTAGGAATTTTTCCTTAAAATATACTAAATAAATTTAAAAATCACAAAAAAAATCCCCGTATTTCCATTTTTTTAAAAAAAAAATAAAAAAAGTTGACGCAAGTAGTCGGATACCTTAAGTAGATCTAACTTTTCTGTATAACCTATTGTCACCCTCTTAACATTATTTATTTCCAAACACATTTTCAGAAGAGACAAGCAAACACACCTTTTCGTTTCCAAAAACATAACAACTCAGAGGTGTTTAAGATTATATTGGTCCCTACTGAAAAGAAAAAATAAAGCCTTCCTAATGGTTTTGTGCATAGAATGATTCACTACCGGATGGTTACCCTACGTTTAATGTGGTCGAATAGTAACTATAAAGAAGGAGGTGATGCTGTATGGCAAGAATTATATATATATTCCGCCGTGTCCACTGAAGTCCGAAGTGGAATAAATGTACCGTAGAGGTCTGGCTCCGTGCGACCTTTTAATGGCTCACCGGGGTCAGACAGTGCCACAAATAAAAATTAAGAGAGGAGTTGCGATTATTGCCACAGGGATGCGGAGCGCCCTCTCCAAGGCAAATTAATTGGCTGGCAACCTCGTTGCCATGACAACGTCACCGTCTTCCGTTTTATAGCCTCTCTCTCCCTCGACGTCCTTTAGAAAGAGCCTGCTTATCTTCTTTTCTTCTTTTTCTTCTTAACTCCAGCTCAGATTTTTTTTTATTATTATTATTTTTATTTTATTTTACTTTTTTCTGGTTTTAAGAAATGGGTGAGATGACACGCTTGGAATTAGAGAGCTCTGGGGACGGAAAAAATGGACAGCGAGCTAGATATTTCTCTCTCTCTTTTTCCTCTTTATATATTTTATTATTATTATTTTTATTCCATTCAATCTGAAAAATCATTCGCGTGCCTTTTTTTTTTTATTTTTTATTTTTTTTTTGTTCACCTTTTCTTATTTTCATTGTTATTTTCATATGCGAAAGGGGAAAAAAAGGATTTACCTCTGTTTTCATTGCTCTTTTTCTGAACAAAAACAGGGATTATTTGTATTCAAATGCTTTTTTAATTACAATGATTCCACTCCAATTCTGCATTTTACTAATGTAATAAGTAAAAAGAGGCTTATTGTTCAATTGAATAAAGTAATTATTAGTTTTGGAGATAAATGTATTTTCTAGTCATAAATATATATCTTAGCAAATTTGTTGTTTTAAGCATCGTGTTTGGATCAATTCAAATTATTTGAAAGAAAGCTAATGCTTCAAAAAATTATCTTTGTATAATGAAAGAGATAAATCCAAATATTAACATAAATATACTTTTACATCCAACCGCTTACACACTATTTTGGTAACTTTTAGTTTTATACAGAAAGTAGTATTACAATTTCTAAAAATTTAATAAATTAGAATTTCTTTAAATCTATAAAATAATTAATGTAAAAAAGCAACAAACTATTACACAGGAATTAAAAATATTTTATATCGACATTATTTTTATAAACGAGTCCATTTATTTATTCACAGAAAATAACTTGAATTTCAAGTTGTTGTTTTTTTTCAATACATCAAATGTTTAAAAGCAAAATATCTAATAAGAAAGGAATGTACAATCTAATCTACTTTAAATTAAGATTACATAATACAATTTTTTATTAAGAAACATTACAAAAATAATGTTGGAGAGTAAAAAAGACCCTCATAATAATATTTAAAGGATTGTAGAAACTGTAACATTATTAAGGAATAATTCTTCGTAATGTTTATACAATTAGAATTATCAATACATTATTTGTTATGCATTCTTGTTATATATGTAAAATTAAAATAGATTCTAAAACAGATTCTATTGAGAAATTCTCTCTCATTTTACAATTTTTGGCTTACATATTATCCGTACAAAGTGTTAGTCTTCTTTATTGACGTTTAATAATTATTTGAGTTGGGTTTATTAATTTTTATTAGTAAGGATTTGTGATAAGCGAATGATAAAAAACTATAAATGGTATTAGTTATACGTATTTTTATATCACCTAATTCGTTTTAGTTAAACTTTTCAAGGAGAAATCTAAGGCTATGAGAATGGAGCAAGTAACACAGTAAATTTCGTTGTTATAAACAGTTTAATTTCATCTAAAAGGAAAGATTAAAAGTCCATTATCATTTTTTACTCTTAACACTAGTTTGCCCAAGGAAGTCATTTTGACTGCTTTTTAATTTCAATTAGAAGAACAATTACATATGTAATGCACAATTTCTTAGAACTTTTTAGAATATTTTTTTTCCAAGTGAAGTAAATTTTTTTTATTGTTAATATTTACTAATAACTTGTTATATGACTGTAAATAATGTAAAATATATTAAAAGAGTTAATTTTAAACAAATTTCTTTACACATTAATCATTCTTTCACAATGCAGTCATTTTGACTGCTTTTGGGTAATACAGGTATATATTAAATTTCGGTCTTTCTAGTGTTAATATTTTTGACACAAAATGAAAAATGATGAATCATTGTTTGAAATTTTCCTCCCCCTGTAAAAATGGCCCCCACACGCATGATATGAATTGTTAATTGGATTAGTTCCCTGAATAAAGTAACTCAAAATTCTTCAAAATACAAATTGTGATTAAGCTAAATATTTCATCTGAAAAATTTCTAAAAGTAATCCGTATTTTATAAACATACTTCGTTCTCTTAAGTAGCCTTTTCTTAAAATAACTGTCAACTTAACTTTAACATTTTATTAAGTCGTTCATTTCATAATTCAACTTCACAACACCCCAAGCATATTAACTTTATTTTATCAATCACGCAAAACAATTTGAAAATCATTTTCTTTCTGAGAAAAATAGAACAAAAAAAAAGTCTGTCATTCTAAAAGACTCCAATCTAACAACTCTCAATCCATTCACATACGAAAGTGCGACAACAGTTCCCCTATAAACACCTGCGTCTCCAATGCTATTATTCCCCCCCCCCCCCCCCCTTTTCCCCTAGACTTCCTCCGACACCTGTTCCAATCTAATATTTATTCGAAGCGCATTTGAGACAAAAGACTTAGCACGCGACTCTGCCTCCAATTCGATTCCAGTTTCATAATAATAGCATTCCAATCCAAACAGAAAACTAGGGATAGAGAAAGAGAGAGAATGGAAAAGGAAAAAAAAAGTCGTCGTCATTTATCCTTTGCGGAAGGAACATCCGGACTGCAAGGCCGATAAAATGCACGGGAGGGGCCGACGGAGGGGAAAGAGCGGTGGAATTTCGTTAAAACCAGGATAGCTAATCTGCATGCGTGTGTCGGTATATTTGGCATATCAGTAACTATAGGGTTATATCTCTTGCTAACCCCTTTCCCGCCCCTGCCTTTCCGACGTCATTGTTCGCCGTCCTGCCAATGGGAACAGGTTCGGAATAGAACTCCCTCTTCTCTCGGCATTTCCTAATAAAAGCCCCTCCAGCATCTAAATTGGGGGTGTTGGAGGTTGCCATGGGAACGAGAGGTGGCTTGACGAGGATTAATTCCATCGTCTGGTGCACAGAAGCTGCTTTATCGTCGGGAGGGACTCGCGGCAGATTAGCAAGAGCACGTGATGCCCGGTAATTTGCTCCCACCGTGAAACGGGTTCCCATCCCCCGCTGTGTGTCCGGCCCCGCCACGGCATCACCATCCGGTGAGCATAAATCTTCCCAGTTTTCGAAAAGGGGCTTCTCTCTCTCTCTCTCTCTCTCGCTCTCTAGGATGCGATTTACCACCACACCTTCTGGTCGCATTCCCCTAAGAAAATACACCGAAATGCGGTCGAGGAATTTTGGAGGTGTTCCAATTCTCTGCTCGTGATTAATTGATAATTAATCTGAGCAGGGCCGAATTCAGAAAAGAGGCAACTTAACCAACGGCAGGCGTTTATTTCTCTAATTATTAACACTCGTTTTAAATTGGGAAGAGGGAAATAAAAGTGACACGTGCTGAGAACGCAGGAACAAAACTATGATCTCCACACACAAATGCTTCTCTTCTAATCCATCACTTTCTATAAAGCATTGAAAACTTTGAATTTCTTAGAATCTTCAATATCAGTTCATCTAATTTGTAATCACACAACAATATGAATAATTGCGTATTAATTATCCATTTTCATGGCTACAAAATGAAATTAAAAGTTATTACACCATTGCGATATAATTAAATAAGTTTATAAAAGATAATATAGTCTGCATTGTCGGCTCCCGTAGCTTAGAGGTAGCGTGCCGGCTTCGTAAGCCTAAGGTTGCGGGTTCGACCCTGGCTGGAGTCGAATGATTTTCTGGATGCAAAAACTGTAGGCGCCCATGTTATATAATTATATGGAATGTAAAAGATCTCCCTTGGGTACCAATTTGGTTCTAGACTTAAGGGGAGTTTAAGATAAATATATTTCCGTTTTGGAACTATTAGACCTACCAACTTGAAAATTGGTAGGCATGCTCCTTTCATAGAGTATAGTTCCTCAAAGAACGAGTTTTGTGAAAACTCATCCCCAAGAATGTTTGCGAGGGGTTAAGGAACGTTATAGAAAAAAAATCCTATTTTTGAGTTGTTAAGCCCACATACTTGAAATTTGTTAAGTATGTTTCTTTTCTTGACGAAGAATGGATTTTACGGGAATAGACTTCTATGGAGAGAGAGGGGAGTTACTTAGGCACATTTATACAAAAATTCCCGTTTTCGTACTAGTAGACCTACAATAATGAAATTTCATATATGCATGTTTCTTTTGTTGAATTGAAATCCGCTAAGAACTGATCTTCCGGATATTGACGACTATAAGAGGGTTACAGGGATTATTAATAAAAAAATTTCCGTTTTTTTTTTAACTATTAGTGTTAGACTTAAAACTTAGCAATCGTGTTTAATTTGTTGAGTAGAAATCCACTAAATTGGGTATTGAGGAAGTCCATTTTAGACGAGGAGTTGACGGGTGTGCGTAAAAGATAATTCTACTTCAATTTTAGAAATTATTATTCAGAATTCCTGTCCTTTTTAAATCAAAAGGTTAGATTTATTAGAATGTTTTTAATACAACTAAACGCTTGATGTTAGGACTTAGATATCAATAATTTATAAAAAACAATATATATCCATACAACATTATGAAACACCCACTGCTTGTATATTTGATAAAATCCATATTACAAAAAAAAATCAATGTCCCTAGTGTGGACTTCTGTAATGTGCTTACTAATACATAATTTTCGTAACTGATAATTGATTAGAAAGTCCTTTTTTATTTAACACAATTTTAAATATTTCATTAAATTTAGGAGTTTTTCTAAAAGTTTATAAAAAGATATTTTTAATGCATATAATTATCAAATTCTTCCCCGAATGGGAGTCTTATCGCCATGGAAGTTGGGGGAAAAAAACAATAAGACATAGTCTCTTCATTTTTAAAGAATTATTTAAACAGCAAAGATATTTTTTTTTCTTCTTAATTCTTCTATGGAATCATTCTCGGAACTCCATTTCGAAATTCATGAGAAGCAGAGAAAATATTCAGAAGCCAGGAAAAAAAAAATAAAATTACCTTCTTAAATTACGATCAAATTCACATTCATAATTCTTTCTCTTAAGAAGGTGAAAACCGGCATTGAAACGCAGAGGGAAGATCAGGAGGGAAAAAAAGTACATTCTCAAATCTTTTGTCGAGTTTTGATTCCATTTTACCCCATTTTTGCAAATAAGGCGAAAAGAAAAACGGGAGTTTGAGTGTGTGGGGGGGATCTTTTCTAGCACCAGCACCACCAGCTGCTTAGCGCACCGTTGGTTTTAAAATTTTAATGAATACATTGTCGGTCGGAAGAAAAGTCGTTTTGTTCTTCACTTCCTCCGTTATCACAATGACGAAAAGGAGTCATTTAAATTACAAATATGGAAGTCAACAAAACGAAAAGTAAAGAAAACTCAGAACCCGGACCGAGACCCGAGATTTTAATGAAAACTTTTGCATCAGGTAAGCCTTAAGCAATTATGTAAACCAGCCAAGGCGAAAACCATGTAGGGTGTGTGGGAAAGAAGTTGGGGTTGGTGAAAAAAAAAAAGAGGGGAAAAAGGGAAAAAACGTTACGGCAGTTTATCATCACAATAGAGTTTCCCTCAGTTTGTACAGAAGCCAGCAAGAATCCAACGAAGCATTCAATGACAAAGACAATTTTTACCTTCGAAACTCGTTTCTTCGTTAAGTTTTGGGGATGAAGGGGAACAACAACAACAAGAAAAAGCATAAGCAGAAGGAATTATTTATCGATGTGCTGAAGACCTTCAAGCCGGGAAGCAGCCATGTTAGAGCCGACGTCAGCACTCAAGAGAAAAGTGGAAGAAAAAAGGGGGAAAGAGATTAGTTTGGGTGTAATTATGAATTTTTGTCGCACAGTGGCAACACGCAAGACTAGAGAGAGACTTGGGAAAGAAACTAAAAGTGGTAAAGGGACACGGCAGCATCTTTTGTGAGACTTTGAAACACCTAACGGTGGCCTTTTTCAGGGGGTGTCTCGCTCAGACAAAAAAAAAAGACAGAAAAGTTCTCTGTCTATCCCTCTTTCTCTCACTGAACTCCCACCTTTACCATCCAGAAAATGCGTGAGATTCATTTTGCCGAGTTTATTTGCTCTTGTCATGAAAATAAGAAAAAAAAATGAAGAAAAAAAATATTAAAAAAAAAAAAACACAAGTGAGGTGAAATTTTTCCGGCTCAGCAAATAGTAATTTTACTTGTTTCGCTTCTCAGATGTTTTTCTAGCACACAAACGAGTTGGGACTTAGTTTTTGCTTTTATTCCACGACTTATCGCTGTTATTCCTGAGAACGCAATCAAAAATGTTTTCCTTTCTTCAGTAAAAAAGAAAAAAAAATAGCTCTGAACTGTTTGCTTACAATGCTATTTAGTATATATTAGCAAACACAGATTTTACACTAGGAGTATGAAGCTAAATACTCGATAGGTATTTAGAATGCTTATGACGCTCATTCTGAAATTGTTACGTACTTAATACATGCATATTAAATATTCTTTTAAAGAGATAAAAAAAGAGCTCTCTTTCTAATCAAAGTAATCTACTTCCCTTACTTTTTGATTGTCCCGATTCTCTCTCGCTATATTTAAGTTAGAATCATTATATACACATATATATAAATTTTAAAATATGTATAAATTGAAAAAAGTTTTCAAACTTATAATGTGAAAGATTTTAATGTACTTTTTTCAAGTGGTTTACTTGTAACTGTTTAACCCTTTATCGATCTATTTTTTTCTATCGATGATACATTAAAATATTTTTGGGGCCAAGATTGACTTAAGAAAAGGAATTAATTTAGCTAACAAGGCAAAATTATTTTGATTTTTAAGACCAGTTTTTTTAGTGGGAATACGAGCCTGTTTACCCAAACCAACTGTGTGCAATTAAAAGGTATTTATATACCTTTTTTCCTTTTACCTCTTCCCACATGAAATTTTTATAATGTAAATACTAAGCCTTCAAAAGGAATAGTGAATTAAAAATAATTTATATTCTTAAATGATGAGGAGGAAATTAAAAATTTTGACATATTATTTCCCAAGAAATTTATGAAAATAGAGATCAATACATAATAAACACAACAAATTTATGAAATAAGCTCAGAAATACTACAATGCGTAAAATGAATTGTAATTTAGACAATGACTGATAAAGAGATTAAATTGATGAATTTGGTGTGGTAAGTATATTTGTCCCTACCAGGTAAAAAGTTTATGCGGAGAAAGAGTTCGAAACATTCTTCAAAAGTACAAAGAAACATTATTTTATTTTTTTATATGTAACATTATTCACACAATTACCACTTTTTATATATTAAATGGGGAACCATAAACTTTTATTACATATGTTTCATCAATTCGAAATGTTTTACGAAACAATTTATGTGGCCCCGGTCAGTAGCGTAACGGAAAATATTAGCCACTCTCCCTTCTGTAAAATCAGGTTTTTCTTTTAATATTTTACAAATTGATTAAACATGCACTTGTCATCAGTCAGGTTTTGAGCCCCCTACAATTCTGCCCCCCCCCCCCGCGTTGTGGGGGTGGACGTTACTTCACTGGCCACTGTAAGCTAGTAATTATGGTCACGAACTCGTGGCCGGCGTGACATAAGTAAGAACCCTAGTGCCACTGAAGACCCACTGGGTAGAAGGGCTGATGCTCATTATATCTGCTAAGGTTCAAAGACCTCCCGCTGGCATGGTGGGATAGTTTGGAAAAGGATGCCAA
This sequence comes from Trichonephila inaurata madagascariensis, assembly GCA_019973955.1. NCBI lineage: Eukaryota > Metazoa > Arthropoda > Arachnida > Araneae > Nephilidae > Trichonephila > Trichonephila inaurata. Next base: position 143,461 of record BMAV01003486.1, read on the forward strand.
TTCAGGTGTCGTCCTCGCACTTGACCTAGGTTCAAAATTATGAGGTCTATCGTCAATAGCCCTCGTGTCCCTTTATAGTGCGAAGTTGATAAATATTAATTGAAATGTAATTTGTGTTCATTATATCTATAGAGGGATACCATTATTAATGAACATTCTTAAGTTGTATTTAAAAAATTCACTTATTTCTATTCCTATTCTGAGAACTTTAAGAAACAAGCTAAAAACATCCCTTGTTTTGTGTCTACGTGCAGAACTCACATTACATCAAATGGTATTAATACTATTTCTGGTGACATCGAACTTCCTTAATTATATTAATACAAAGAAATAAGATAGATTAATAATTTTCTTTTAAATATTTAAAACGTGTAATTATTTCTTTGTCGTTTTTAACTTACCTTTTTTCTTATATTCTTACGTTAGAAATATGTTTTCCGCAATATTTTGACTTAAATACGCGTAAATTTCAAACAAATACAAATTAATAGAAACTCCAATGATTGGTGAAATGTCTTGGAAAACATAATTTAGTTGAAAAAATAAAGGGTAAATCTAAAATAATATTTATCAAGAACTAAAGTGTTTCAATTACGAAAGCCCGGTAGTTAAATTAAAACCCAATTTTTTATTAACAAAAGAATGTTTAATATGTTTAAAATGTTTTGTTTTTTTTTACTCTTAAGAACACAAAAACTTTTTAATGATAAACATTAATAAAAACTTATATTATTGCTTTGAAGTAATTTGCCACATATAAAGGCAAAGAAAATACATAAATTTCTAAAGATTGAAATAATTAATGTTAAAAACAGTATAATATTTTCCCTCGAAAAATTTTTACTTTACTTGAAGTTTTGCTCAATATAAATTCAAATTCAAATTCCCCCGAAAACAGCTGTAACAAAACTAATAGCTACATTTTATTCTTCGGAAATTCGAACACACGCAAGTAATCTGATTTAGCAACTTGTTTTATATCGTACAATTTGCCATTA
>BMAV01003486.1:154259-175382 GCA_019973955.1 Trichonephila inaurata madagascariensis
ATATATATATATATATATATATATTGTTCAAATTTGCAATCGTTAATGAAGTACTTTTTATCCATTTTCTGAAGTTCAAATACATTTTTTAAAGCTTATAGTGGATGACACTTGATGTTAATATAGATTTTTCAAATATTAATTCATTTTAATTAAATTTATTTTTCAATTTTAAATTTATTTTGCGTTATTTCTGACGAAGTAAGATTTATCTGCAACAGATGGTACCGGTCTGTTTTTCTAACAAGGCAGGAATTGACTTTAAAAAAAAAATTTATATTACTTGTTTTATATAAATAAAGTTTCTACAAAAATTAGAAGTTCCCAATAATAAGGCGCATAAAATGATTAACTAGAAACAAATAATTGTGTTTGTCATGTGATTACGTCATCACAAATAGGCTTGATTCCTCCCTCACTTAAATTTATATCAAGAAACAAGCAAAATATAGAATTATGGAATTCGATGTCGTTTCATTATTGGTACGTTTACTTCTCTGTAAAATTTGGAATTTTACAAGCAATATATCTTCTATTTTGGCCCTGATATATGTTATAGATTCATTCTTTTTTCCCTTTCTAATAAGAATAAAATTGCTTCGATCATTTAAAAAAAACGTATAAGTATAATTGCGCTCTCTTTATTTATTCTTTAGCGATAAATAAAACGATAAATAGAAGTTTAAAGGGTAAAATAAAAAATGGCATAATTTGTAGATTTGCTGGTAAATGAGTATTCAGAATGATTGCAAATAATGATTCCCAGTATGATATAAATAAACATTTTCATGATTTTCTTTGATAAACGAAAAAGTCATATTTTGTGTAAAAGTTTTCAAAATAGACATTCTAAGTTTCTAAGGCATTTTTATTAAAAGATATTGCCTCAAACTAACAGTTAAAATTGGGTAAAAAAATTATTATAAAAATTGAGATTTCTCAACATTATTTATTTATTTATTTAACACCAAAAAACGTATTGTTCTCTTTTATTACGATAAGCTGAAGAAGAAATAAAAATTTCATCAATAATAAAAAAAAAAAAATTCAAATTAAATCAATCATAAAAATCCGATATACATAAATTTATGTTCCAAATTATATAATTTTGAGAGGAAAACCAATTTGCTAATAACAGAAAACTGTCCTTTATTGTTCTTAAAACCTTGCTTAATTTTAACATTATTATGACACTTTGATTCAAAGACTGCTAAAAACAAAAACGAATTTTGAGTAATTTTGTAATAAAATCTTCACTGATCAATGCAGAAATATTTTTAATGAAGTAACTTACATAAGCATAGGACAAAAGCATCTGTCAACGGGAGTATTGCGCTGTGTGTTTGAGCATTAACGTCCATCATGATAAAATATTCGTTAACAGTAGCAGCATACGGTCTCATACATTGAGTAAGGATTTCGTTTTAATATCTGAATATTCACAGTATTAAATGCAACACATTAAATGCAAATAAATCTGTTAGACTTACCACAGTGTTTCTCAAACTGTGGGGCGCGCCCCCCTTGGGGGCGTGATAACTCTACAAGGGGGGCGCGAGCATATTGAAAAGTCGAAAACAAAATGTTATTTAAAAATTATTAATCTACTGAAGGTAAACAAACAAAATACTTTCTGATATAATAAAATATCGAATACACATTTACACTGATATAATGCACTTATAAATGTATCAGTACTGTACAATGTATATTTTATTATTAATTTAACAATACTAAGTTAAGAACAAGTTTGATAATTATCAGTGACCCCATGGGCTTGTATTAACACTTATCTTGATAATTTCTACGGTTTATAATTAATTCCTTAACTGTCTGTTAAAAGTTATGCAATTCGTTCCCCACCGCCATCGTTTACCAAAAATCCTCTGAAACAAGTAAATCCTTCGCAAACACTGTCAAGGTCCTTTTATTGCATTCCAAAGCCCTCGGAATAATTTTATGGGTCACACTGCATAGAAAAGATCGTACTTTGGAAAAACGTATATATACGTTCAGAAAATTAATGCTTTGGCTGAGCGAGACTTTTATATACGTCGGTAGCATATAAGAGGTTAAAGTCGTAGCTTTAGTGTCAAAGTATAGTATTATTGAATTCAACACATTGTTATTGTATGGAGGGGGGCGCGATGAAAATGATGATTAAATAGTGGGTTGCGTATATTGAAAGTTTGAGAAGCACTGGCTTACCATAAAGATTATATCTCACAGCATAATTTCTCTTCCACTATTATAGTGCCTTTTAACAATGTTGGAGATTCCTTATGATTGATTCCTTCCTTCCTTCTGATCAGTCCTACAACAAAAATCAAGTCCATGGCTCTTAAGTGAACCTAAACTCATCTGTAAAATGTATAAACTGTCATTCATCCTTTGTCTACATCAATTTAATTGAGTGTTTCTTCGTATTCGATTTGATGGGACATATCTAATAGGCTTCTTACATACAAGCCTTAGCTGTAGAGTATTTTCGGATAGTAGTAACTCAAATTCTTCTTCCAGTTACCACAAAAAGGCCTGCAAAGAGTCGGTCGGTAGCTCTAAATCATCTGGGTGAACTTGATCCTCCCGAGTAGATAAATAAGAAAGGACTGTACAGCAAAGTTTCTGTTTCTCTCTTTGAAAGAGATAAAAAAAATATCGAGAGTTTTTATAAAATATGTTTACATAACTTGAAGTAAATCTTCTTGAAACGGAATTCTATGTATTCAAGCTGATTCCGAAGTTACTGAACCGCACTGTTGGAGACATAAGGTAATCCAGTATTATTAGCTTATGATAGGCTATTTACACCGATCCGTTGGTCCTACATCTTAAAGAATCATGTAAACGTGTTCTACATGATATCCAATATTTTGAAGCCAAAAGTTTGAAATTAATGAAGCAATTTTTGAAAACCTTCGAAATTTCGAAAGATACTATATTAATACTATATACTTTACTATATTAATTTTACTAAACTTATACGGGACTCTATGGAAATACATGATGAATTTTAACTTTTGGAGCTGTGTGTTCATCAGAATGGATTTTTTTTTAATTTTTAAAGGACTTTAATAAAGAACTAATCAGAAACTTAAACGTCCTTTTTTATATGTAGACAGCAAAACGGGCTGCTTTCCTTGTAGAATAATGAGCTAATATTTTCAAACTTAACGATGGATTTCATTACCTTAACTAAAAATAATAGGAAAAGTTATATAATTTCTGTATTTTTGCATAATTTTGCATCATTTTGAAATTCAAAAAAATTATCCAGTTATTTTGAAGAAGTATCTGCGGATTTTTCAATGTTCCAATTGTTTAATACTTTGTCAAACACAATAGTGTAAAAATGCATTAATCCATATGTGTGTAAGGTGGGGTTTTTTTTCCATCTCAGAATTCCTATAATTAGTTCAACTTCCTAGAAAAGTAAATAATCCATTTGTAATTTAACCTCAAGACTTTTATTATTCCACTCTCATATTTATTAAATAATAAATCCTTTTGAATGTGCTCCAAATATGTCCATACTATGTCTAAGGAATTTTATTTAGTTTATTTGTCGATATTTGTTTCTGGGTCGGATTATCATTCAAAATAAAACGAAAAGAATTTTGATAACTGATTCGATAATTTTTCATTATTATCAAATACAATAGAGAACGTCGTGCATTAATATCTTCAAGTAAAAGTGTTACTCTTATTCTTTACTTACACGTTCATTCGAAATCACATTCTTCAAGTTTAATGGTGTAGCGTTGGTTCTTTTCTTATTCACTCTTCCCATAAGCATCTATCATTTAAATCGAATTTTTTTTTCTTAATACCATTTTTAAGAAGAAAAAAAAAAAAAAAAAAAAACACCAGTGCTCGACAGAGATTCAAACACGAATAATGCGGAAAAGGAGTATTAAAAAATGTTTGACGACACTGAGGAATTCGTCTTCACAATTTTTTTTTTTTTAATTGGAAAAACTTTTTTTTTTTTTTTTTTTCCCCCTTTTTTTTTTTCCTTTAGGACACATAATAGCTCTGGTTTGTGCTCTGTCCTCATTATTACAAGGCTTTTCCTGAAGCTGCCTTGTCTTTCTTTTAAAGGAGTAGAGGGGGAAGAGAAAAAAAAGAAAAAAAAAGTAATGAAATGAAAAGAGAAAAAAAAAGAGAAGAGAGAGAGGAAAAGAGTGAGTTTTGTGCTCCCTCTGAGGCCTAATGAAGACCCGCGCTCATCAGTAGAAGACGTCTGCCCAGCTTCAAATGAGCATCTCTTTTCTTCCTACCACCGTCACAAAAGGCACCTGAGAGGAGGTTGCCTTGGTAACCGGAAGCCCGCGGTCCCCCTCAGCATCCCTACCCTCCCACGCCCGCCACCCTTCGTGTTTGAAAAGGTCCATGGCGATGAAGTTTGATTGGTTCCTGTCCTTGCTGACGATGGGGATCAGCTGCCACATTACGATGATGTTTATGATGATCATTCCTTCCCACCTTCCCTCCCCCCCCCGCCCGTCCCTTCCCCCCTCCACATTTTTTTTTTTTTTTTTTTTTTTTTTTTATTTTTTTTTTTTTTTTTACTTGTTTCATTCTCCGAGGGCATCATCATCACGGAGAAGGCTAATTTCGAAGTTGGGAGCCTCGTTTGTTATTAGCACTCTCTGCCCCTTCCCTCCCTTTGCTTGAATCGCTCCCCGGTTTTCTAAAGTGAATACCAAACAGTGCCTTTACTTTCTCGTCCTGACACCTTTTCCTCAGCCCCCTCGCTTCCTTTGTATTCAACGATTAGAGCTTGTTTGTTTTGATCTCTCGCTGAACCCTTGTTAACAACAATTTGTTGTTGTTGCTGCTGCTGCTGCTGTTGTTTCGCGCAACGAAATCATTATCTTATATAATATGTAAAAAAGATACAATGCTATTTCATTATTTTTTTTCGAATGTTTTCTTTTTCAAGGAAATTTTAGAAAGAGAAAAGTAGAATTACGATTTTTTTTTATAATAGCACATGATACTACACACATGCACATGATATTTTTCAAAAACTTTCTTAAAAAAATGACCTCACTACAATTTTATAACTAATACTTCAATTTAAAAAAAAATGAAAACTAATACGAAAACGTTCGTTATGATTTATATTATAAAGCATTTCTAACGTTCCATTTTTTTTTATTTGTCCAGGATGCTTTCCTCAATAATAACTTTCTTTTCATGATTTATATTTCCTCGGTCCAAAATAGTTGTTCAATTTAGGTGAACCCTTTAGATTTTCCCTCTTTTTATCACACAAATTTTATTCATTTCGTACTGTTAAAGATTCAGTAATAAAACGCATGGAAAATTTTTTTAATTACTGTAATGGTTCGCTGTCTACACTCGCAAATTACACATCATTAAAAAATTGCAGTAAAATCCTATTGTAGTCCATCCTACTGTAGTTATTTGTTAAGGAAAAGAGAAAATTGTGCCAAATTGCTTCAACCACTCATTGTTCCGTATTGAACTTCTGTCTTATATGAGGTTAATAATTCGCCAATCTGGCGATGAATAAAAGTGGGTGTTAAAATAGGATTCAACGAAAAAAAATTTTAATGTTGGTAATCTTCATGAATAATTTCTTTTTTATATCCATAATTTTTAAGAGTCGTAGAAAAACAGTATTTTTTATATTTACGTAGTTCTTGAAGAATTCTCCACGCAACAGTCAATAAATTACATAAATAATTGTACACATGTCTATCATTTTTTTCTTTTTCGAAAACATTTGTTAGGCATACATTTTATTTATTTATTTATATTTTTTATTTAGTAGTATATTTTTTATTGATTGCGGAGAACAAACTACATAGATTTTAATTTTTATTTCTTTAAGTGAATTTTCAAAAAACTGTGAAATTTGGAAAAGAAGGAATAACATCATAAATACATGCGCTGCAACTCGCGAGAATTTCTCTAGTCGAAAAAGTCCGTCATGATCAGAAGTAAGACAAACCCTTTGTTTTTAAAGCACGTGACTCTATTGATAAATATTTTATTATGAACAGGTAGTTTTTTTTTTTTAATTTTAAGCACTAAACATTAATATTTAAATCATAAATGCCTTCTTATTTCCTTTTTTTGTTAAATACCGAAAATTCCATTCAAAAAATATAAATATTTCGACTTACTACATTAACAAAATTAAATCATAGTTTGCGCAAAACCTATTGGATTTTGTTTATATTTTAGTTGTTGTTTTCGTACAACTTCATTGATAATGACAGTTTTTACATGCATAAACATTTGAAATCTCATAGAGATTTAAAATTTAAATTCATTTTAAAGTCAAGGTTTCAGCTCACTTTGATGATTTCCAAAAATAAAAGAGGGAAATTACAAAAACTTGTAATAGATTTGCAAATAATTTTGATTTTATTTCTTTTTCGTTAAGGTATCCGACTACGTTCGGAACCGTGATTTTGCAAAAGCACTTAAATGGATAATTTTCGTGATATTTAGTGTCACTTAGATTAGAATACATGTATAAAATTATTTTAAGGACACTTTGACAAAAAAATTATTTAAATACAATATTTTGGCAAAAAATGAACTTAGAATAATCTTTTTTCAAAATATTCTCCTTTTGTGAAAAATGCTTCTATTATAATAATATTTTGTTTATACATAGCTTAGACAGAGGCTCAACTAGAATTATTGAAATATATAACTTAGAAGTGGATTTATCCATATTTTAAGACAACAGAGGGGAGCAACTTTAAGAAAAAAACGCCAATAATTATTTCAATTGGTGGTAACTCTGAAAATAATGTGAATTTTTCAAAAATTCTAGTTGAGACTCTGTACAGAGGTCTGAGCTTTAGACAGGCAAAATATTGTTGAAATAGAAGCATTTTTCACAAAAGGAGAACATTTTGAAAAAAAGAATATTCTAAGTTATTTTTTTTGCCAAAATATTGTATTTAAATAATTTTTTTTTTTTTTTTCAAAAAGTCCTTAAAACAATTTTATGCATGTATTCTAACCTGAGTGACTCTAAATATCATGAAAATTATCCATTTATGCGCTTTTTTAAAATCACGGTTCCGAACGTAGTCGGATACCTTAAAGCGAGTGAATTTTATTAATCGGTAATTTTCGAAGTAAATCGTTCTCAAACTCATTAATAAAAAAATGTTTATTAATGACAACAACTGAAGCCAAAATAACTTTATAATGAGAGAAATACAAAGAAATTCCCTATATTTCCGAATATAAGTCGAGAGTTAATTTTTTTTTTCCTTCAAAAATTTACCCAAAATTTGAAGCTTGTATATAAATTGAATTGAAACCCTAGAAGTCCTGCAATTTTCAAAAATGTTGCTATGAAGTTAAAAGGTTGCCAAGCAGGTTAAATGAGCGGAACATTTTTTTCAAAAACAATTGCAATAAAGTGAAACGCCAGACGTTAACAATGACAATTTTATATTTTATATCTGGTAGCATCCAAAGCTGGCACATTTTTTTTTAAATCTTGTACCCTATCTGTGCTATTTTTACTTTCGGTGTCATTTTTTTAAAAGAGCAGGAAGAGTAATTCATATGGGACTAATTTAAACTACAGGTGAACGCGTTTGCAGTAAACTTTATTAGTATTGCAACTCCTCGGCATTTTTGTGTAAATGCTCACTTCAAGTGTGGATAAAAAACATTTTGAATTAAATTAAAAATCAAACTTTAAAAAAGAGAAGCACATGATGGTCTACCTTTGTTCCATGCCCTGGAGGAAAAAAACACATGAGGATCATATGCATTCAGATACCCCAATGAGTGACAAACCTATTCAGAAACTTGAATTCTGACATTGACATCAAAGAATTTATACAACTTTTTTGTTTTAAAGAAAAAGTTGCATTCAAAAACCTCAAAAAGTTTAAAAATTAAAATCACTTTTGCATGGCTTGTGGAAAATGTTAAAAACTTCGTTTTTCATGAACTATGTTGTTTCCTAGATTACCTGATACGTATGAAAGTCGACTCCTTTACTTTAAAAAATGTCGGAAAAATTCTCGGCTAATACACTGAAATAAATGTACGGTAAGATAGAATTTAAGGTACAGTTTTAGGTATTTATTGCAACGAAACCAACGTAAACAAGTTACAGGAAAAATAATTTTAAGTCAATTCCTACTTAGGTCAACGAAGAATAATTTTTTTTTAGTTACGTTTTATTAAATAATTACAATTAATATAAATATGTATATACATATATGACAGAATCACACTATTAAGAGGCAAAATAAAAAGCAATTTTCTTTGCAATTTTTCATTTTCCTTTCTATTAAATTTAATTATTCTAATAAAATAGTAGAACAAAATGAAATCACATTCTCAGAAACTAGGCCATCCCAGGCGGGATTGAACCCACGACCTTTGGATTAGGAGTCCAACGCGCTATCCATTGCGGTACAGGGACACAATGAGCAGTTTTCCTTTTTATATATGGTGTTGGACTATTATTTTTGTTTGCTACTATTTATTCACTAATTAAACAGAATTAATTAATAATTATTTTTAAAAAAAATGTATTTAAACTTGAGAGGGTGCATAAAAGTATTTTATTACAGTTGGAAAATTTGAAAAAGCTATATATATATATAGGGAGAGTGTGAACTAATAGTAGGAATTGAAAAATATAATAATAATTTTACCAAAGAAACTAAGCTTGATTTTAAACATAAATATTCACTAACTGATGCAATATTTTTTTCATATCCCCTATTGATGTTGAGTAAAAATACCGTTAGGAATTTTTATGCACAAAAAAAAGAACAGGCGATTGAAAATTTAACACATAATTCCATTTTTACATTACGAATATTTTTATCGCTAGCCGTTCCGTTACATTTCTTCGAGAGTACACACAGTGCTGCTAAAACCTCTCTTCATAAAAGACAATAAAAAAACCGGGTCTCTTCCGTTATTTTTTTTCCTCGACGATGCATTCATAATTCACTATTTAATTACAGCGTTCGTTAAGGAATGCGAGCCATTAATTAATATTTAAGTGGATCATTCGGGATTCGCTCAGTAGAGCGTCACTTTTGGAATTGATTATTATTCCAGAAAAGAAAAGCCCTGTTAATACCTAAAGAATGCATTGCGAATATGGATTCTAATCTAGTAACCAATTTCAACAAAAATGGAGGAACTCCTAAAAACCCGCTCACTGCTAATCCGTCCAAATCAGCAATTAAGCATAAAAAAATATCTTCTAGTACTTGCGCGGAAGTCTGCTTAATCCACTCTTCAGTTAATAAATTTGAAACTTGAGATAGCTCTCCCCTCTCACACACAGTCTGTGATAAAGTTTTTACGTAATGGAATAATTGCATGATTTATAACGAGTAAACAAAAATGATACTCCAATGACAATTTTCTAATGGAAAAAAAAAGTGAATAATGCTTAATGAATCAATGTTTAATTATATTAGTTTATTTACTCTCGGAAAGTACCTCAAAACATGATATTTTTCCAGCATTAAAAATGCAAAAAGATGATAATTATGTTTGTTTGGGAAAAATATTTTTAAAACTGCGACAAATCGGAAGTTTTTCTAATTAGAGATCGAAAAGTTTCAAAAAATATCCTCCGGAGAAAAGTTATTCAAAATTAGTCTTTTTATAAATGAAATACAAGTAAGGAATTTAATTTCAGTTTTGTTCGACGCAACTTGTGCTAGCACAGAATTATCTGGAATGAAAAGTACGAATTTTGAATATTTTATATATGTAGAATGAGTATACTCTTTTTTTTATTAAGTTCTTGTTATTTCATTCTATCTAAATACATATTTTAGGTTCTCGCGCAAAAAGTGATTTGTTGAAAGCTAATACTCCAGAGCTTTTAGTTTTAATACACTTGAATTGTTTAGTTGTATATTCCCAACTGATTATTTTTCTGATTGAAAACGTGAACTCTATATTTTAAAGGATTAATTACTTAATTATTTTTTTTTTTACTTTCATATTACTTTTTTATAATTTTATTTATGATGTTAATATATTCTGAGAAAATAATACAAAATTAGAGACTCGGATTATTTTGTACTTGGATAAATAATTCATTATGAAACTTCGAGCTTAGCTGTTTAAAACTCTTGAAAAGAATATTTATTAATAATTGAGTTAAAAAATGTCATAAGACATATATAATACATATTAATTTGCTTAATGGTGGCATATTATCATGTTGAAATAAAATAAATTTGATTTATGTAAAAATAGATTTGTTTGATTCTTTTCTTTTAGAAAGCTACATGTTACTATGCAAGATTTTTATATTCCTTGAAAATATTACAGGCTGTATTTATCAAATACTAATTAGGTTTAAATTCATGTCATTAAAAAATTTATTTAGTTAATTCTCGCAATTTAAAACTTACTCAACAAAACGCAAATCTATGTATTTTATTTACTTTAACTATATTATAAAAAAATCCTATAATTGAGTAAGGATATATTTAATCAATGTAAATAATTTTAAATTACTGTATATTTTTTCTAAGGAGACAATAAATTGTTCATACCTATTTCATTGAATTTTTTGAAGCTTAAAAGTCTACCTTTTACTTATACTGCTTGTAGTGACTTTATTTAATGCTTATACACTCCTTTTCAAAGCAAATATAGTAAAATATTCAATTAATTAATTCCTCTCTTTTCATTTATTACTTCTTTCTTTATAAAAAAAATTACGTAGTAAAAATATATAAGAAATATAAAAATAAAAACCTTCATCAATCGAATTTAAAATTATTAAAAAATTTAATTTAGTTTTAAATACAAATATTTTTTTAAAAAAATTCTGATGGTAAATTAAAAAAAAATTATAAATTTTTGATATATCTACAAATATTGACTTAAATAAAAAATTTAATGAAAAAAAATCAAAAATACTTAATCTACATGTTTTTGTTTTTCATTAAGTAATATTCTAAATAATAGTTATTTTTATAGTTCTTGTTATTTTTATAGGATTAATGAAATAAGAATTTTATTAGAAAACTTTTCTTTGATCACTCAACTTAATTTGAGTTTTGCAAAGATATTTATTTTTAATATTATTTGAATTCTAATTTTTTTTCAGAATCCAACGAGAAACAATTATTATATTGTCCTTTTTTTATCTTTAAAAAAAAATCTTAGTATATAAGCAACCTAAAAGGTAATAACTTCTTACAAATGACGCTCCAAAATTTGAAAAATTTGTAATGTTTAATTACATAGTTATTTATCAATATTTTGTAAATTATACTTCATAATAAATTAATGAATATTCGATAAATACAGGGCATATCGAAACATTTACTTAAGCATCTCTAAATATGAACAAAAATCAGTTTTCATTTTATAAAAAAAAAAGTGAAAATTTTTCATTAAATATGAATTGACACATCAAAAAAGATGAAGAAAATTTTAAGAGTTATCTGAAGAAAGATCTATACAATTCTTCCTTAAAAAAAAACAGGGTTTTAGTAAAAACATTTTTAAGAAGTAATTCCTAATATCAGGTTTACAAATATTTTATTCAGTTTTATGTTTGAATATCATATCTTCTATTGCATTTCGACGATTATCGTTTTTTATTGACTTGTATACGAATTGGCATTACATTAATGTATGTATTACGCACGCGAAAAAAAATGTATGGTATTGCATATGCTTTATTGCGTTGTTTTTATTTCAAAGTAGATATATAAAATTTTCAATTTCTTTTTTTGGTAGATTGAAGCTAGAGAAGCTCTCGTGGAAGCTATACAGAAAATCATTTTTTTTTTCTTTTATCATATCATAGCTAAAAATAAACAAAAAAAAGCTGATTCATAAGAAATTCGTAAGCAATAATTTTAAATTATGTGGAGCTCTCCATTTGCCCGACGGACATAAATAGTAAACTAAGTAATCAAAGGGATAATTATAAAATTATCATTATCACCACTACGAATTACGCTAAACGGTAAATCGTAATAGTAATTTTTTTAAAATTTTTTTCTTGTTTGTATGAGTTTTATAAGCCTTAACTCACGCTATTTATTTCAATCCACCCTATCTCAAGTAGTTGTGTTTGTAATTCTGGCCACTGACTTCACAAGAGGATTGTGTCTTGTTATTTTTACCCGTAACTCTTTCCTCACCAAAAGAAATAAGACTCAAAATTCAATATGCTTATCTTTTCGCGCACGCGCTGTTACCACCTTCCTTTTCAAATTAGGGAGCCCCCTTCTCATTTTAAACACCCTCCCTCGCGGACAGATCGATTTGCAATTACCACATGCTTTCTTTCGCCTCTGTTTCGGGTTCTCCGCTTCTAAAGATTCTACCCCAGTTTCTCTCCTTTTTTCCTCTTTTTTTTTTTCCTTCTCTTCTTCACATTCGCCTCCGGAACTTAAAAGTGCCTTCAGGTATCTGCAGCGTTTCGGTACAGAAAGGTTTAATGATCTCAGGCTACCCGTAAAGTAGATATGAGGACGGCATGAATACATAGGATGGCTATTTCTGGTGGAAAAATTTTGTATGTTGCATGTTTTCAACCAGATATTCTGTGGTGTTTCTGCTTGGAAGTTCCCTCCTATTTAGAAGTCGGTAGCCACACGTTTGCTTGCATTGATTGTAAGTGACACATGCTGCCTTCATTTATAAAACCCTCTTGTAGTGGTATCCTGGTTTTGACCACATCTCTGTAACTTTAGTCGCAAACTTTTGCTCGCTGAAATGTGAGGGTTTACCAAAGGATAAGACATTTTTTTAAGACAAAAACTTCAATTGGGACTATCAAATCACTATCTAAATTCGACTTAAGTTATCTGAAACGACAGGTTAAATACTAATTTAAAACACTATAATAATAAATTAAGTACTTATCCTGAATAGCAGATCCTCAACAATAATAAGCATCCTAGAATGGCTCGTCGAATCCTTTTTTACTTGAACCCCGGCAGTTTCAACTATTAACTTCTCTAATTTCGTAATCTTCATTTGACAACAATCACCCTCCTCCTAACTTTCCTCTTGACTTCAAATAACAACCCTCATTAACATAAATCGCGATCCCTTTAAAGAAACGGTTTTATATTCATATAACATAATAAAGATATTTTCCCTAGAGGATTAGTAAGAATCGCGAATAGAACCCGTAACACTCTTACATTGAGAACCTTTTTTATTATTGAAAGTGGGTTACTTTCTTTCAGTGATGTTGAACAACTGATCATTTTATGTTGGGAATCATTAATATAAATGTGAGAAAAAGATAACAATGTTAACTCTTGTGATTTCGTGTGGAAAACTATTAATGACCAAACATTCAGACTTTATAAGCAATTTTAGGGGAAATAATAAGCTCTGTGTGAAATGAAACTACTTTAAGGCTGTCTTGAGCATATCTGCGAGAGCTTGAACTATTTTCACAGAAAAATTTCTTAATTTTCACTAAAATTTGCAACTTTATAATTAATACATCTGTTTATAATATATTTTCAAAATACCAAAATATTCCGTAAATAATCAATTTTTCCTTTAAACATATAAAGGAATAGCTTATTTTTGTATTACGGTTTAAAAGAAAAAATACGAAACGCATTTTATACTAGAAAATTAGGTCAACTCGAGTGAAAATGAGTAAGTAGTATGATGAAATAAACTGCTCTCTATAGGATAGAGCGGCAAAAATCAGTGGCGCACACAGAAATTTTTCAAGGGGTGGATCCAGGGTCGGAAGTTTCGTATCACGCTCCAATACGCCACTCAACATATTCTTTTGATTTTGCCGACTTTTCGGAAGAAAAAACAAAAATAATTAATTATTGAATAAATAATTAGCATTAATTAATTAAATTAGTTGTTCATAACAAATACTTAATTAAATTTTACGTGCTATATATACATATAATTATAGACGATCGAAAAAAAAAATCAAGAGCCCTTGTGTGTGGCTCTGAGCAAAATATAATATTAATGATGGAGTATCTGAAAAAATATTCCAAATCCGGGTCCTGTTTCTTTGACGTTAAACACACACACAATGCCAGCTTTAAAAAAAAACACAAAACATTAAGAATACTTTTAAGTATGACCTCTTAAACTTGCCTTTAAATTATAATATCTTCATTGATATATTTCTTACTGAACTTGATTACGTGGAAAATTTTCTAATATTATAGTTAAAATAAATTTTTGAACTGTACTTTGTTATGCGGTATTAAAATATTCTTGAAAATTCGATGCTCAGAATTATTGATTTATATAGCTTAAAATGTTTCCCCAATTTCAAACAGTAAAAAATTAAATAAGTCCTATAGTATTTTTTCTCCCTTCTCTTAATTAAAACCTAGTAAAACACATAAAACAGGAAATTTTAAATCTTGGGTGTAAAAATTTGTTTATAAATAAGAGAGTCAATTATAAAATCAATCAATTATCAAATCAAAGGAAAATGTATTAAATTTCTTATTGTGTATTAAAAGCGTATTTTATCATAACTAAGCGATATAAATGCATTGCTCAGTTCTGCACTAATTATCGATTTCTGATCAATTATATATCTTTCATTAAAAACATATATTTAAGCTAAAACATTCATGTATCATTGATAACCTCACCGAAAAAATAACCTCCCCACACACACACACACTCACCATCCAAATATCTTCGAATCTAAATGGTATGATTACATTTATCTTGTAAGGATGAAAAAAGTCCACAATTAAATGCAAGATGATATCGTGAATATAATATTTTTTTTCCACATATCTCACCCCCATTAAATAAAGCATGTAAAATTATAGGCTATTCCAGCACTGGCACACTCCTACCTGAACCAAACGATACTGGATAAAATAACGAAGAAAAAACTCTTCTCCTGATCCCCCTCCCCTTCTCCCCGAAGCAGACGATAAGCAGCAGAAGGAACAGATAGGGCAAAGGAACGAACTGCACTTTGGCACGCGAGGGCCAAAACGGAACGCCTGGGAGATCCCTAAGTACAGAGTTGCATGACAAAATTCCTGCCATGCACCATCTTCTAATTCCCACTGCGTTTTCTTCTTTTCTTTTCCTAAGGCCCCGGTTATTTGTTGGTAAGGATATGGCAATGAACAGATGGGGAAGGATTTCCATGGGGGTGTGGAACAAACACGTTCGTTTCACCAACCTTGCAGGGGGTTTTCGAGATAATACGGCTTCCGAAAAAGGGAATTAAAAATAGTGCTGCGTCAGATAAGGCTCTGGAATAATAGATTGAAAGGATTATCAAAAAGATTAAAAGTAACTGGTGATTAAGAAATATAAGTAACTTGGTTTATTTTTTTATCCGTTGTGTTTAATGATGCCAATGTTATTCAGATTCTGTTATAATGAAATAAAAACTAAAAAGAGATCTAAATTCGTAAGAAAGGAGTAAAGATCTAAAACTCATTTGGAGAGCGGTAATGGCATAAAAATATATCAAATGTATTATCAATATTAAAAGGAATAACTGAAGAAAAAATAACTTTTTTAATTCATAAATATATCTTATTTCTCTCTATCTATCTCATACCCAAACTAACCCAAAATTTTGCCCTAAATTAAACTTCCAAAAATTAACATAAATGAAATATCTCATCTTTCTTCTAATTTTCCGGCTTTCTCTCTCTCTTGAAAATAATGATGGGAGATTATTTGCTATTCCTTGCCAATTGATGAAATATCAAACCAGTAGTATACACAAAGGGTTAAGATCTCCCTTTCCCCCAAAGACCAAGAAATTTTTAGTTTTTATCAGGCAAATTACGCTTCAGCACCGCTTTCGTCAACGTGTTTTTTGGAATATAAAACCCCCTTCCTCGCCGCCAAACTCATACAATTAATTGTAGTGGAAAGATTCTGATTATTTTCATGTTTTCCCCCGTTTTCCTGCGTAACACCATGATCGAAACTCCTGTGAATCTTACTTTTAAAAGCTCATGTTTTATTTCCCCAATCATATGCTTTCTTTCTATAATGCACATCCTAGTCCAGATTACATTGATAATTCTTACTGTTTCTATTTTCATACTGCTGAAGAGAATAAGATATAGTTAATATTACTTTCTATAAGCAAAACACATAGAAAAAAAGCAAATTTTTAAAAAAGCTCAAGTGTTTTAATAAAAAATTAAAAGTGACTTTTACAAGTATAAACACATCTCCCCTTGTGCTTATTGTATCCGTCAGTGACTAACCGAGTTATTAAGTAAAAGTAAGCAGATATTTTTAAGTAATCTTATTGTATCTTCAGCGGCTATGGTAGCATATCGTGCTTCCACGTCACAGGTCGGCGGTTCAAACCCCAATCTGAGCAAGGATAACTCAGCCTTTCGTCCCTTCAGTGTGGGTCGATAAATGAGTACCAAGAAATTGATTGGGAATTAAACTCTGAGGGTTTCGAGTCAGACTGATCACTTGACCGGAACATCTGCTCATGCACCTCAGTGCCCGAGGTCACGTAAACTGAGATGGGTACAGTAGACATTGACCCCCATGGGCTCTTGTGCCGCTGAGTTTAATTTAGTTTAGTATTGTATCTCATAAAACTACAAAAAAAAACTCAATTTAAAATGTTTTTTCGCTGTTAATATGAATTATACAAAAAATTTATGGATAAATTACCCCCGTAAAACCCAAAGTTTACATTAAATTGGTTCTAACAATTATATCTTAATTTCTCTCAAAATAAGATTTCACTTCTGACTAATTAGAGAATCTGTCACGGGTACTTTTTTCCCCTAGAATACACGTTTTCAATAAACTAATATATTTGAACTGATGAATATCATTAAATCATTTAGAAATGGAAATATATAATGATCTGATTTACCACAATTATTTTTTTTTCCTTTTTTTAATGAAGAGTATGAGGACTCTCTCTCTCTTTATTAAATTTTAAAAGAGGAAAAAAATTGAAAAATATTTCCCGTTTTTAGCCTAAAATCAGAATTATCATACACTTGAGTAATTTTATTGAAATGTAAAAAGCAAATGAGTGTTACAAATAATCCATAAGTAAATAAATGATAAATATATTCCGTATGTAAGTAAATGATAAGTACAGCTCATAAGTAAATAAGTGTTAAGTAACTTAGCACATGCTGGGCCTGGTATTTAGATTCCCTATTTTCCTTGACCCTACCATTGTCACCATTTTCTTCAAAAGTAATTATTTTAGTTCTAAATAAATAAAATAAAATTTTAAAATATCCATCCAAAAAAGGGTACGTTCCAACTTTCTCTGTCAAGCAAACTGACCACACAAGCAACTAATAGGGAGGGGGGGAAATACGTCATCAATATCGTATTCTCCCATGATATGCGATCCTACCTTCTTTGCGAACGCTTAATTATTCCACGACCTTAACCCTTTTGGTTTTATTAGCCACTTCGCTACTCACGGGGAAGACAGGGGTTGGAAGGCCAGCGGCCATTCTGACTGTACTCTTAGTTTTCTATATTTATTATTCTTATATTTTCATCCATTTCTCTTCTTTTATTCTCGCTGCTTTTTTTTCTTTTTTTTCGCTCTCTGTTCCTTGTTTCGCGGTTCGCTGCCTTCAGAACAGGAGAAGCTCTCCAGATGCCCGCCTCGGGATAACCCCCTAGTATCCCCTCTCCCCTATACTACACAGAAAATAAATATAAAAAAAATAAAAGAAAAAGGAAGGATTCTAGTATAAGGGGAAGGAAGGGAACGGGAGAGAGAAAGAAGCCCGTAAAGCAGGCAACTGAGTAGTAGTGAGCGTGCAGAACATTTTGCCCGTATCGACCGGACGCTTCAGCCAGTCCTCTTCCCCCCCCCCTCATTTTCTGACCCTCCCCCCTCACTCCCTTTTCCTGCTCGGGCCACGCTGGCTGCTGCTGATAAACCCTCTCGCCCACACTCCTATACTCACCCCTTCTGTGCGTGTGTGTAGCTGGAGCCGATGTCGCCTCCAGGTAAATGCTTCAGAACGATGAATATAAGAAATGAAAAAATAATAAAATACAACGCGCTGAAAAGGCACCTACTAGAGCGATACAGCAAATGGTTGCTAATCACTTGAAAAGAGTGAAGAGGTGAGGCCTTTCACAAAGCAGCGGTGAGATAGTGTTAGAAATCATACAAATAGCATTGAAAATTGACGCAATCCGAAGGGTAAAATAAAGGGAATTCAATTTTAAATCCATATTAGGTTTCCAGAAACCGAGTCAAATGTTCACCGGTGTATTATATTTGTAAAAAAATATCAAAAACCGTATCACGTAATTCCGCATCATCATTTTATTAAGACGAATTTTTCAAAATGTTTTATAACCGCTTATAATTTGTACAAGAACAAGTAATATAAAAAGAATTTAAGTCAACTCCTACTTAGGACACCAAAGAAAAAATTTATTTTAGTTACTTTTTATTAAATAGTTACAATTAATATATATGTACATATGACAGAATCACAATGTAAAGTGCCAAAATAGAAAGCCATTTTCCTTGCAATTTTCCACTTTATTTTCTATATATGCTGTTTGGAATATTTTTGTTTATTACTATTTATTCATTCTTTTATTTAATGAATGAATTAATATTTGAAAAAACTGTATTAACATCAAGTGTCATGCACTACAAGTTTTAAGAATTTATATTTGAACTTGAATGTGGATGAATAGAAAGTATTTTATGAACGATTGAAAATTTGAACAAGATACATATATATATATAAATAGAGAGAGAGAGAGAGAGAGAGTAGTGAACTGTGTGTGTGTTGTTGTTGCCTTGTCCTTCCCGAAGGGAAGGAAGGAAAGTTGCCAGATCCTGAGACAGGTTGGACTTCTTTACGATAGATGGCGACACCACCTATCTCCACCTCCACAATTCAGGTATGGAACTGGAGGGGAGGGAAATATTCTTCGGCCCCCTGCACTCGTGGTTTCTGCTGTGACCACACACAAGACTTTCGGGCCCAATGATTTAACGAATACGTACTCCGTCTGTACTCGGAGGGTATTTGGTGGCATCGGGCATTGAACCCAGGTCTTCCGGTATGGATTCCGATGCTCTAACCCAGGGGTGTCCAACACAAATGACCCTGTGGGCCACTTCGGAAAAACATTATAATCTCGTGGGCCGCACATAAAAATATGTACCTTTATATCAGATTTGGAAACAAAAAGCATTTATTGGAGGGAAAATTTAAAACAGAATGAATTATTAACAGGGAACAGGCAAATATATCTTAGATTTATATATATATAAACCTTCCTCCTCAAATAAATTTCTAAATGAAAGAAACTTTAAAAACCTGGTATTTAAAATTTTTTTAAAAGAGTCGGTGGACCGCAACTTACGTACTGGCGGGCCGCGTGTTGGACAGCCCTGCTCTAACCACTAGGCTACCCCAGACCCAGAGTAGTGAACTAATAGTAGGAATTGAAAAAGAATGGGGGTTTTAATAAAGAGTTAAAAAAGTACATGCATACTAATTTCTAATAACAACAATTTCCAAAAAGCCAACAAGAAATATTAAAACAATCTAATATTATTATTATTCATGAAAACCGGATAACTGGAAGTGTTGAATCTAGTAAATTAGAAAAAAAATATTTTTATTTTGGTAAAAGGAATTTTGTAAATTGAGCAATACATAATGTTCGATGTGCAATTTTTTCGTGTTTCCAACATTGTTTAAGTTTAAAACTTTTCCAAAACCTTATTAAAAAACATAGTGTTTTAAGATACTCAAAGGTATAATTATTTATTCACGTTTTTGTTAACAGCTCTGAAATTTTAGATTTCTGTCAATAATATTTCCAAATTTCTAGGTTTGGTAGCTACAGGAGTACATGCATGTTTATTCCTAATAACAGCAATTTTCGAAAACCACCAAAAAATATTAGTTTAAGTTGCATTATTATTCAGGAAAACCGAATTATATAAAGATGTTGAATCTGTGAAACTAGAACAAAATATGCTATTATTTTGGTAAAAAAAATTGTAACTTGCGCAATAAATAATTTTTGATGTGCAATTTTTCCGTATTTTCAATATTGTTTAAATTAAAAACTTTTCCAAAATTTTATTCCAAAATACTAGTATATTTCAAGATACTCAAAGTTACAATTAATTATTCTCATTTTTATCATTAGCTCTGAAATTTTAGTTTTCTTTTAACAATTTTTCTAAAATTCTTAGTTTTAGCTTTAAAAAATTAATCATAATAGAAGTAAATAATTATAATCATTATAAATCCAATCGCCTTACTTAATTTTTTTATGCATAAAAGAACTAATAGTTGAGGAAAATAATTTTTAAAACTGAATAAACGAGATGTAAAATAAACACTTAAGATTAAAAATATTTTAATTAAGTCATAAACCTTTATTTTACTAATGACAATTATAATTTTTAATATATTTTGATAAATTTGAAATGACTCCCAAAAAAATTTAATAAACTTGTATTATATAACAGGAAGAAAACTGATAAAATACGATGAAAAAAAGAATAAGAGGTAAATTATAAGCTTCCTTTTAAACAAACATGTATGCGTCTTTAAAAATACTACAAATAGAAGAGTAAAATTATGAAAATAAAAACCTTATTTATATATATTAGTAACAATTTTAAAACAAAGTTACTAAGACATTTTTGATTGATTTTTCTTTAAAATTCGTTTAATGACTTCTCTTAATGAGCAAATAACTTTATTTAAATTATCGTGTTTCTCAGTCTTTATATATATATGCTTTCATTTCATTTAAAAATAATATTGTTGTTTCTTAAGGAAATAAATGCTTTAATTTTCATCTCATTTTCTTTCATTATCATCAATTCAGAAAAGAATTTTTCAAAAGAATTCTAATGTTACCTCGCATTATTGAAAGGAATTGTTAAACTTACTTCATTATTTTCAATTAGTAATTCCTTTTCTCTCTCTTTTAAACATATTTAACTTGGGACGTTTAGGTAATTAATGGTATATCAAATAAATGCTAAACTTATGTAATGTATAACGTGCATAAAACTGTCTTATACTATATGTCATTAGATATGCTTTATTTTATGCATTCAAAGTATTGCTCGTGGTCCGAAAGATATTAATATAGCTA
>BMAV01003486.1:175482-203476 GCA_019973955.1 Trichonephila inaurata madagascariensis
TTAATTATTCTAATGCATACTTTTTTTAATCTGGGATATGCGTAGATAATTTATGCACGTAATAAACAAAAGACTAGAGATTTATTTTTCAATTTTTTTTTTTAAATATTTTTTAAGTAGAATCATTAGCCAAATTTCAGAATGGATATCTCTTAATAATCCAAGATACCTTACGGATTCTATTAAGAAAAAGAAAGAGATAATCACCAAATATTTCAGTATTAATTCTATAAGAAATAATGCAAGTGACTGTATCTATACCAATATATGCTTGATAAAATGTAATGATAAATAATATTTATAGAAGTTGTGTTTCAGCGATCGATTTCGTAACATTTTTATGGTACAACAAAAAAATTTTATGGAAATTTTTTTGTGGTTTAAACATTTTTTAACATTTCGGTTTTTTAAAATTTAAAACAATTCTGAGCGCGCGCTTTCTTTAAGAAACGTAGATTATTTCATTAAAATTTGTTAGTAATATCCTTTCTTAATTTTTTTTCATATTTCACAGAATTTTTTTTTTCTCCATCTTTTCATTTGTTAGTGAAAATAATTTTCAAAATATAATATAATGAAACATGATATAATTCTTCAAAATATTATTTTGAAATCTGATTATATTAATACTAAAAGTGACATATTTAGACTGATTTTATCCCTTAAATTTGCTGCTCAAAAATTATTTCTTAAATTAATTTCAGTTTAATTTTATATGCATTGAATCCAAAACTGTAATTAAATAAATATTTATTGACGCTAAGTTCTATAAAGAAGAACGAGAAGATTTGTTTTGAATAAAATACATTCACGCCATTGTCACAGTCATAATATTGAATGAAATATAAATGTGTGTGAGTGTGTTATAAAAATATAGCTGTATAAAATTAATTTACATATAAAACGTAATTTGAATAAATTAAATCAAGTATTATGCTTTTTTTTAAAAAAAAGTTTAATTGGTAAGTTTTTTTGAATTAAACAATCTAAATATGAAGATGAGAACGTAAATTATAATTGGATTAATTATTTATAACTTTATTTAATCTGATGTGGAAAACAATTTCATGCTTTTTAATACTATAAATAATAGTAGCTCTCATAAATACTATTAGTTTTTGTTTTTTTCATCAAGTGGCCCTTATAAATGATATTTCGTTTTTATTTATCAATATATTTTATATTATAAATGTTATTCAGATCATATTTAAAATAACATCTTAAAACAGAATGAAAGTTCATACTAATTGGGCATTGTTTTCCTTAAGAAGGCACGTTCCCTTAGTTCAGTTGTATCAATTCATGGGATGACAAATATCATCTTGAGGTCGCATGATGATTGAAAAATTTATAAATAAATTTAATTGAATACAAATACATTCTCATGCAATTTTTTTTTCATGAGAAAAAATATTGGTTTTTAAAAGATGAAGCCACCTTCTTCATAGCTCAAATTTTAATTAGAATTAGAATCAGATTATTGATCATTTTAACTTTTATGTCGACATGCTACCTCGATATCTGAAATACAATCCACAGTCAAAAGGTTTGTATTTCACTGCTCAAACTTTCTTTCTATATTCACAAACTCGTGAGATTTATCTAATAAAAATACTGTGAATACTTCCACAAATAAATAAAAAAAATTCGCCTATTCCAACAGAATTTTGTTATAAATGAAATAAAAATTTAATTTTAATGTGAAGAAAATAAATATAACTTTTTTTATACATATTCCTCATAACCAGTGGCGTAACGTTCACCCCCGCATTGCAGGGGGAGCCTAGGGATTCTAAGAGGCCCAAAGCTTGACTGACAATAAGTACGTATTTGGGCTTAGGGCCCAAAACCTGAGTTTGCAGGCGGCCCTAATATTCTCCGTTTTGCCACTGCTCATAACCATTAAAAAATAAAATGTTGTGTTTACCTAAAAGAAACCTCATCACAGCCATGTGATACAAAAAAAAAATATTCAAAAAAAAAAGAGAAGCAAAATTTTAAATATAGGACACTTTTTACATTTACTGAAATGCCCAGCTCTCCCAAATCACTGAGAGATGAATCCTTTTGTGTATTTGAAATTCCCGCATGCATAAAGATCATGCCTGGTGAAAAAACAACCTTATCTCATGTGGGTGTCACAGCAGCGCCTCTGGTGGTCGTGTTTTTTGCCAATAGAGGGCGTGAAGGATAGCAATCGAAACCGAAACCTTTAACATAAAGTGCATCAATGATCGGCGGCAAAAACGCGCACTGGGCTATTAAAAGAGGGAACCAAACTTTTTCCTCCTCGAGTTCTTTGCATAGTCCAGATGGCGCTACCTCCAAAAGGACGTTCGCTGATGGAGCCCCGGGTGCAATTTGAATTTTATAGCTGCATTTTCTCCAGAAATTTATGGAAGCGTGAGATGATTGCTGAGACAAATATTTGAGAGAAAAGGGATAGGGAGATGTGTGTTTTCAACGCCACAATTTTCAATGTCCGATTGAACTGTTAAAAAAATAATTAACTTTTTTTGAGAAAAAAAATTAATGTTTGTGTTTAATTAAGTCGATTCATTCGTATTTAATTTGAAATTAACTTTGGTGTTAGGTGTTTTTGAATGAAAAGCATCCATTATTTATGTTAATAAAACTGTGTGACAGAAGAACGTGAAAATATTTTGATAGAGATAATAATTGATTAACATTTAAACTGTAAAATTTCTCGAAGTGCCAAATATTTTTTTTTACCCCCTTTCATTTTTTTAAAAATTATTTATAAATATCTATAAAAATAACTCATTTGTAAAACAATGTAAAATAGCTTACTATATTTATCTGAGATAATTTTTAAAAAATTTAGAAGGCAACAAATTTGAATGAAATTTTATTTTCAAATCCATTAATTTTATGGTATACAATTACTTAAATTTATTTACATAATTTACCAAACAAATAACTTTTTTGTTCAAAATTATTCATTAATGTAAATGAGGATTATTCCATTTAATTAAGATAAATAATTAAATTAACTAAAGATTGTTTTAATAAAAGTTTCCCAATTGGAAGAAAATACTGAGGAAATCTCTTCTTATCAATAACGATAGAGTGATAAAATATTATTTGTAACACTAATTTATCATTCGAAAACAAATGAAAAAGTATTGAGTACTAAATATTAAAAATATCGAAGGATAAGTTTCTAATTTTTTTTTTAACCAGTAGTTTTCTCAACAAATTTTTGTTAGTAAGAATAATTCTGATGGTTCATCAGCTTTCTATTTGTAGCTGCTAGTTTGTATTTTTAACAAACTGAGACTGTAGAACAGCAACATTTTCAGGAATTATAAAAATGGTTTCATTACTTTTTTTCCCTTAATTTTCTCTAATAAACTAGATATTTAGAAAAAATTATTTCAATAGCTAAATTTAATTATTTACTTCAATAGTTCATTTCAGTAAAAATTTTTCGCTTATTTCCACATACAATTTTAGTGGCATCTGTATTCTAGTGGTTAAGGGCATGGACTGCTGACTGGCATATCATAATTTCGAGCCAAGTGCCACTGAAGGCCCGCCGTGCAGAGGGGGGCGATGTACGTTAAATATGTCCCCGCTCAAACGTCCTCCCTTTGGTGTGGTGTGGAAGTTAGGAGAGGGGGATCCACCTTGACCATGGTTCAAATATATGGCTCCTCGTATCATTTACTTCATAGTGAAGCATGTCTTTGATGCAATTTTTCAAGCTAAACAAATCACACAACCACCGTATTTTTAATTAAAAATTCTTATTTTTCTATCACACATTTCGCCTGCATTTATAAACTTAAACATTTTATTACATTTTATATTTTTTATTATATAATTTATTGAAATGACGAGAAGCACATAAAAAAGAACGGAGAAATGTGTTTTCTGTATATTCTAACAAATGTATAATGTAATTTTAAAGTGGTGGACGTAAAATATTAAACAAGATGTGCAGCGAACACATACAGTATTTGAAGATTGAATTCGAACTAAATATCAATATAAAAATCATGACTCTAGATGTTTCACAAATTTGAATTGAAATTAGATAACATTCAAAATAAAACATGTTAGATAAAATGTATTTCAGATCAAAGAAACGATATCAGGAATAAAGTTATGTACTCAATTAAAAATTACAATAATATAGATTATATATATATATATATATATATATATATAATAAATGGGGTTATTATGCTATGATATGGCCAAGGCAGATTATGAAGCTGTTTTAATCTTAAGGTTCTATTTGCCAAAACATGTTTTATAAATAGATTATTCCAAATATTTTTAAAACAAATAATTTTATCATTATTATGTAGATATTTATCTTAAACACGTCAAAACAGTAGAGTTAATAATATAAATGTATAGAAATATATGTAAGGACAATTTTAAATCTCAAATTTATAACTATATATATATATTACCTTTAAAGTATGTAATTTAGTTATTTCATAGAATAACTATATAGGTATTTCATGAAATAACTGGACAAGTCAGTTAAAGTATATAATAAAGGAAAAATTTCATTCTTTACCTAGTTATTCTATGAAACAACTAGTTATTCTATAAAATAACTAATGATAGACAGTTAAAGTGAAAAATAAACAATTTGAAAGTTATTTTATAAATTAATTGATCATAAATAGCTAAAACCTCTCTAAAAATACATTTTATCCCTATTGCGGATGATTAATTGATAAATAATAAAAAAAAGCAGATGATATAACTTATTATTGCCCATATTGCTAACACTAGTTAAACAGAAAGGGGAAAAAAAGAATATGTTTTGCATCTGTTACTGGCACAATTAACTTTTCTACTCCTTGAACTTCAAGGATATTATAATGCTGAAGTAACCAGTATATAGTAACGTGGTACTTTTTCACTTCTTACTTCTGCCATCAAAGATAATAATTTTTCACGAGAAAGTGCAGCTTTTTTTTCCTTTGTCCCATGTTTATTTAATAAAGATTTAAATATTTCGCATTGAATCTTTCTTACTTACAGGTTATTCTTCCATTCCGGTCTAAGTCATTACTTGGAAACAGGTTGCAAAAATATTTGTTGATAATCCAAAATGTAAAAGCTAACATATATACACCACTTAAACTCTGGTTTGAAAATCAACAGAATGTAGCGTACATATACACAAGTCATTGCAAATTAGCTATAAGCGGTTCAAAAGTGATTAAAAGCAGCTAGAATCGGTTCAAAAAATTTTCGAGTGCTGTATTTCATACTTTAACGAGCGAGTAATCGTTTTTCAATTCCTACTATTAGCTCACAATCTCTATATATTTATTTACATATTTATTTATTTATCTGGGTGGAATTTTCAATCGTTAATAAAATACATTTTAAAGCGCTCCATTGAGCTGAAATTTTATATACAGGTTTATTTTGGATGACAATACAATAATATAAAAATAATTAATAAAAATTAATTGATTAAAACTAATTATTTAAAGAATTACAAATACACACACAACCACGTTGGTATCATTTTTGGTGACTTTGCGACCCTTTTGGCGACTTGTGTCAAAACTTGAAAAGGTTTTTTTTTCTCACGTGTTAAAGTATTCAACCGAAATGAAATTTATATACACGATTGTTTTGGATGACAATGCGATACTTTAATGATAATTAATAAAAATTAATGACCACTTAATGTTGGGATTCTGTCATAAGTATATACATGTTTATATTAATTGTAAAAAGTAGCTAAAATAAAAAAATTTCTTTGTTGATCTAAGTAGGAATTGACTTAAAAAATTTTTTTTATGTTACTTGTTCTATATATATAGAATACCTAGTTAAATTGTAGAATTCCATAATTTTCTTTAATTTAACAGACATGTCTAGTTATTTCATGAAATAACTAGTTATTCTATGAATTAACGGATTTCACACTTTAACGGTAGCATATGTATTATTAAAGTGTACTTTATTACAAAATTTAAATCTCTAAGATGCTTTGCAGGGAAAACTGGAAATCAAGGAACAGGATATCGCATATATTTCCACCTATAAAAGAAGTAAAAAAAACTGCTTACTGATAGAAAATAATTCGCATTTTTCAATTTAGGGTAGAATATATATTAATTTTCTGCAGTGACAAAAAAGAATGTTTTTTTAGGTCAAAAATTCTTAGAAAATTCTGACAGAGAAAGGGTTAAAAATTATCATTGATTTTTTTTTATGACTTTCTGACAATCCCTACACCTGATTTGCGTCTGGCCAGTTATTAACCTCTCACATAACAGAAAAAGGAACAAAAAGAAGCTCCTACATGCTGTTCGAATCATTGGAGTGCGCCATGATTGTTTATCCATCCCCTTAATGGCGACAAAACATTTCCTCATCCCCCCCCCCTCCTTCTTCCTCGAATCAGTCTTATTTTTTTCCCTCTCGTCTTTTTGTTATCTAGTTGCTTGGGCAGGCGACTAATTCGATTTCCTGCGCCCACTTCGTCAATTGACTTATCTCACATTTCATAGGCGGCCTACGTGAGCCTGGGTCGCATCACCCGCGAGGAGGATGGAAACGACAGATTGACGGCCGGGACGATTAGAGAATTAAATGGCGCCCTCTTCTCTCCACCCCCCGTCGAGCCATTTAGGTAATGCGAGACATTCATCCGGCCGGATACACTGAGAGCGTTTTGAAACACCGCGGAAATGTGAAACTGCAAACTGGCCAATCCCATCGAGCGATGGCCCTATTCCAGAATTAGTTTCCGAGATAAATTTGCCCCTGGATAGTGTGAACTCACAAACTTTTGTGGGGAAAATAAAATTGGAATGTGTTTTTGTAGTTTTCAAAAAAAAAAAAAATTCTATGTGATATGTTGGTGTTAAGAAAAGCCATTTGAGATAAATTTCAGCAAAAACAGATTGAAACAAATATCATGCGATATTTCTGTAAGTATGCTACCTAAATAGCTATTCCTACACTCTGGATTTATGTTATAAATTCATCATTATTAATAATAAAATGTTAAATAACCCTTTCCCTGTAGATAACGTAATTTAACACTAGACATATATCCATTATCTTGATGCATAATATCTTAAGTGAAGTTAGTAACTAGTTAAGAGAAATAAATCCTGCATTTTAGTATGAGAAAAAATTAATGATAATTTATTTATTTAAATTATAAAGTTATTCATAATTCCCTCAAAGGCTTCGAAAATGATTAAAAAAAAAACTAAGATGAGTACACAGCAAAAAAAGAGCATTCCAAAGAATGCAAAAGCTAAGATCATACTAAAGTACTACTCATACTAAAGTACTACTCATACTAAAGTACTACTCATACTACTCTAGGCTTTACTTACATACCTTATAAACTTAGCTTATTTACTTACATACCTTTATGTGAAAGCTTGGTAACACAGCATACATTAATGTGGAAGTCCATTACATCATGGTGCTATCAGCGTTATTGACGACACGCTTTATAATTCCGTGTAGAAAAAGAGATGCGAAAACTTGGTTTTATGTATAAGATCAAGTCTTGGGATAACATGGATAACTCGGAAAGGATAAAATGTGCTGTCAATAACTTTGATAGTACCATTTTGAGTAGAGTGGGATAGGACTGGACTATCACATTAATATATGTCATGTAAGTAAGGTTTCTTACGTAGCAGAACACTTGTAAAGTATGTACATAAAACTTGAATTGTTTCTGTATTATTTTAAATGTTCTCACTTTCTGTACTCGTCTTAGTTTCATTTCCATAGCGCTTCGAAACCCTGTATCTTAAGCGAAAGTAGTTACCGATTAAGAGATGTCCAAGATTTTAGAATGAGAAAAGGATGAAGAATGTATATTTGAACTGTTTAAAAAATACAGATGAATTTTATTGAATATTATGAACTGATATTTATGAAAAAAATGTTTATCTTGTCACAAAAAAAAGAAACGCATTCGTTTGAAATCAGTCGTAATTGATTATGTAATTAAAAGAGTTAATAATTCTGAAACATTTTTTTCTAGCCGGAAAATTTGTTATTATTTACATATAACTTTAAAAATATTTAATTCAGATAAATGAAAAATATTTTAGATACTTTCTGTCAGCAAACTAACAATAAAAATCAACGGTACATATGAAAGCTTGTAAAATAAATCAGTAGTCATTCATATAATACATTACTTCTCGAAACTTTATACCATAAATATTTGTACTATTAGGCAACATTTCGGAATTAGTCATTTTAACTTTTTAAGAGATAAAATTCAAATTTAATATTAAAATACAAAACATACCTTAAACAATGAAATATTGGAGCTCTTAAAAATATTGATGAAATTAATATATGAAGAGCGTAATAATTCATACTGTAAATAAAATCTTAGTAAAAAGCCATAACAGAAAACACCAAAAGTGTAAAGAATTTTCTGATTTTTTTTCTTTCAAATACGTTATCATTTGAAGCTGTTTTTACATCTTTAATATGAGACATACTATGCACTAAAATATCAAAGGCGAATTAAGTAAAACGAAACTTCATTTTGAAATCTACATCATTTTAGAAAAATTTAATAAGTAAGGATTTAATTTACGTAAATCATGCTATTATTGTATCCTTAATAGTGACAAAATTTGAAGTTTTCCTTAATAGTGTATATATATATGTATAAACTATGCATTTTTAATGCAATTTTAGTTAAGTTACCTTTTCTTTTGTAATAGATTTAGAACTTCTATCCATTATTTTCAATGGTGTTTCGCTCAGTATTATAAACAGAAATGGAGAAGGTTGACTTGCGACAAAACTGGTAAAACCCCACTTTTATATAAATTATTAATAAAAGCTGTCCAATGTCAGCTGTGTTTAAAATACTCCAGCGTCCATATTTTTAAGTTCCAATATATGTTTGTTTCCTTTTTCTTTGGCGTTCAAATAATTTAAATAGTATCTAATTTTCAATAGGGTTCTGTTTTTCTAGTATGCCGAAAATTTCTGCTGACGGGGAAGGTTGAATCCATGAAGTAATGCTTACCCCTATTTCACTGTCTTAAATCAATGACAGCCTTAGAAATCATAATAGTCTAATGACTCCTCTTTCGGTCTTTACAATCTTAATTGCTCAATATCCCAGATCAGGATAATTTTTTGTATCATTTATTCTATACATATATTATATATGTCATATATATACGCTATTTTTATAAAAAAAAAAAATTAAAAAAAAAAAGGTTACTTTAAGCGGGAATTTTTTCAATCAATATCTGTGCTTTACCTTTCAGTTTTTACAGAATAAAATCAATTAACTCTCTGAATAGTTTATTCAATGAAATATATTATATACGTTTCTCAAAAGGATATTTGTTATATTTTGTCTTATATATGCAAAATACACTCTCTTGTCAAGAGAGAAACTTTAAGACAGTATAGACCCGAGAAGGCATCAATTTCATGAGCTCACTTCTCTGTCCATCTCTCTGTGAAGCTGCCTCCAGAAGAGGCAACTTATGAAAAATATTCATTACCATTCTTTTCCTGAAGACGAGTTTCTGCAAATTCTCCAAATAGTTTTTCAGCGGCGCTTAGTAAATGAGCCCTGAGGCCGAAAATCTAATTATATTTTTTCTCCACTTCAGTTCAGGACTCCAATTAATTATTTCTCAACTGCAGGAATCTCCGGGACGAGTTGGAATCTTTGGAAATCGTGACAACGTTAGACGTGACGCTTAGCGAGATGGGAAAAAGAGTTTTTTTCCCTCTCTTTTCTGCCACCCCCTTCCACTTCTTACCCCACCTCTATCCATCCACCCCCTTTTACAAAACTGTGACAAAAATACCAAGTCTCTCTCTCTTTCTCTGTCTCTCCTCTTCCTTGGGCGGAATAGCTTTATTAATGATGCTACAAAGAGAAGAATAAATTTCCTTATTTAAACCCTGTCACTTCCAAAGTTATAAAGTGTGGTTTTTAATTTAATTTATACACCTTTTAATGCCTAGTTTGTCTCTCTAGGATGGCCGTTAAGTATGTTACGTGGGAAAAATTGTCCTTCGTTTTTAATAGTCTTTAAATTTAAGACATTCCGTGATGTTTTAAAGCAGCACCATCTTCGAGAACCATACTAGAGTGGATTAAAATGACAGATGAATGAGTACGGTTTAAAAAGAACCCAGGAATTCTTTAACCCTTTTTGTTTGTGCTGCGCGAAAGACAAAAAAAAATAAAAGAAATTCTTTGCTATAAACACGCCTTTTAATAATTTCTGTAAATATGTGAAACGTGAAGAAGCTATACAGTTACTTTCTCGTTTATTTTTAATTTAGTCTTGTGGGGAAAGTTTCCTAAACGCAGAGATTTGTTCTTCAGGAATGATGTATATACAGGGTTGATGTAGGATATCATGTTGCATTAATATCCTGGAAATATTTAAATATATCATTTCTAACATAATTTAGTCATGTACTTATATAACCTACGGCTTTAAAGGTTTAGTAGGAAATAAGTATCAGTCCTCATTGTAGTCTGCAACCTGCATGAATAATTGTAGTTATGTAATAATTGTAATGTCAGTTATACATTTAATTAGGGCTTTTTCGGTAAGAATTTTTAATAAAAACTAACCCTATCTGGATTTAAAAAAATTTCTGTAAAGGTTTCTTAAGATCAAAGTAGATCACTAAGTCTAAATTAATTATAATGTTATGAGAATACATCATAAATATATCTTTTCGTTTTTAATAGACCTTTACGATTCAAAATTTTCTTCCAGGTATTCTTTAATACAAAGTACACACACACACACAAACTATGTTTAGATAATTTCATATTTCTCTTAATGAAACTGTATCGTTAAAGAAAATATTGTTAATAAAATAACGTTTTATTTTCACATTTCAAACATCATGTCGTTTCAAACTATCCCTCTGTCCTTTCAAAGTTCTCATTTTTATATTTTTTTTACTGAAACTAGATTGAATTATATAAATTTTCGTTCCTCTTTTACTTTACTACCATTACATAGGATGCTTAGTATGTTCTGAAATCGTTGATTCCTTAAACCCATACTTTTGGAAAGTCGTGGTCTCGGAACATAAAACCACACTAACATTCTGATCTCATATCATGACTCAATAAGTTTTTTGCAATTTTTTTGTTCAAATAATTTTTAATTGTAAGATAGATAAATTAAATTACTAATGAATTTTTTCCCTAAACTTTCCTTAAATCAAAAATTCAAAAAATTCCTTGGATATATTAAATTTGTATATTTTATACTGATACGTATACATTAGTAACATACGAATATTTGCTAATTAATTTTTAGTTGAAAACTATGTTATATAAATCTAAGAGAAGAGATAAAAACAGTGTGTGGCTCTAATTGTTCTCGGTTTATAGTATTATTGTTGGAAACAATCCTTGGTACTTAAATGAAGCTGTGATTTTATTTGGAGAAACATTGTTTATTTACTTAACAATTTCCTCATTTATAAGTAAATTATCGATAATTTCGAATACATCCCAAATTACTGCATGGACAGGCGTTTTGCTAATACAACCCCAATCCTCCTTTTCATCATTAAGACTGACGAAAACATTTTGGAGTTTTTTTCCCCTGTTTCAAGCTAACGATCATCATCAGTTTGTGGGCACCTTTTATTAGAATTATATAGTGCTTAAAGAATAAAAATGAGTTGATGATATTATTGCTTTTCACACTAAGAAAAAATTTATTTAAATACTTGACAGTTTTATTGTTTATTTAAGTAGAAATAAAATGTTACTTATTTTTATAAAGAGAATAAAATTGCATACTTGCTCTTCTTTATAAAAAAAGAAAGAAAATTGTTATGAAATGGATTTAAAAAGTACTTTTTAAATAATAAAAAAAAATTATAGTTGTTTACTGTAATAAAATCAAAATAACAAGTAAAAATATCTGAAATTCTTGCATTACGGCTTAAAAGATTATAAACTATTTTTCTTGATTTTTACATGCATTTTTATATAAATATGACATATTTTTGTAAATAAAGTATTTTTTTTATTACAGCAGGTGACTTCGGCGCCGGCAACGGAGAATGAACAAAGTAAGTATAAGAATTTTTTTTTCTTAAATTTTTATCTCATTCGAACAATAATTTCTTTAGTTGGTCCATCATAATCTGTTTAGCTTACTATAAATTATAATTCAATACTATATTTAATATGTACTTGTTCTATCTTTATTTATCTAATACAGCTCAAAATAAAATAATTTTAGATAGCTTTGTCGAATATTCACAAAGGTTTAAAAGGTCTTTCAAAACAACCATTTACAATTGTTGATTTTGTTTCTTTTCAATATTCTTATATTTCACTTTTCGATGAGAAAATTTATTCGTTCAATTTGTGTGTTTACTTGAAAGAGATTATTTATCTAAAAATAGAAATGTCATTATGCAAAATGCTTTAAGCTTTCCCAAATAGCAACGTAACTAGTAAAAGTATTTTATGCGATTTACTATTTTTAAGCATTCAATTTAAAGATAATCTGTTAAAACATTTTTTTTTCGGCTGTTGCATATTTTAATTTATTTCTTGCACATTTCATAAACCTATAAACTTAAAAACTCTACTCTGTTTTTAGTCATGTAACAAAACAATAATTTCAATGATTTTCTTTTCCGTGTACTTTAAAAATAAATTCCGGAATGTATAAGAAGCTCAGATTTAGCTTATTCGTAACTCCCATAATTTTACTAAACGTTTAGACCAATATGCTTTTCTCTCAAGATTGAATTGTTATAAAGTTGTAGTAAATAACCGATTCAACTTTTAATTTTTACAAGAATACATTCATGTGCTATTTTCATTTATTTCTTTAAAATATGCTACCCTATATTTCAGCTGTATCTACAAAAGGAAATAAGCATGCAAGCGAAGTAATTAATTAGATGAATTATTGCGAAATTTTTAATCACACGAAATGAAAGTTAAGTTAATAAATAAAAATTGAATGAATTTGCGAACTCTGCCGATTCAGAATTAATTTGAAATATAAAAAGAATGAGTATATGAAAGGAAATATTACCTTCCCCTGTTTTCAATTCTAGTCATTCTAGGAAACTTTAAAGCGTTATATATATTTTCGATTCTAAGAATTCTAGGAAATACAAACCCAAGATACTTTCAATTCCAATGAACTCTTAACAATGCTTGATTTTTTTTAGTCAGGTCTCAAAATTAATTCTTAAATTATTAGATCACGTAAGCTATTGGAAAGTATAAGAATTTATAGCGAAGTATATTCTCTTTTAGCCATTTATTCCCAATTTATCACAGCTAAGGAAAATATTTATAAAATAAAATACAAAATTCATTTTGTATACTTAGATTAAGGGAAAAAATTAGTTAAATAACGAGATTATAGCCCTTTTTATATCTGAATGGCACCTTGTTTTATTTTTCAGTTATTTCAATTTTTTTAAAACTTCCTTTATCAATAATAAACTCAAAATTTTATACGTTAATTTTTATTAATAAATTAAAGTTATTGAATGTAATGGAATATCTAGAAAAATTGTGTTTTTTTCTAAAAATCTCCTTAACACAATTATTTTCAGACTTTAAAGTTATGGATATACGCAGAAAAATTTCCCAAAATTTATAAAATTATAAATACAGCACCTATTAAAGTACTACTGTAATTTCTATACCTATTTACACTTAGCCCTGTTCTTAACATTACCAAGCCTTAGCATTTAAGTTTAATTTTTAAACTAAAATAGAATTTTGCTAAAACATATTACTGATTCCAAAACTCTTATGCAAAGAAAAAGAATAATCACAAAAATCTTCAAAAGCAGTTTTTTTTTAAAAAAAATAATAATAATAATATTATAAGTTTAAAAAAAACATAAAATATTAATTTTAAATATTTGTATCAAAACTAATACATTTTTTCTTTCTATCACTTCAAATTAAATTTCGTTAACAATATTTAAAGCGAAAAATAACATAGATTATACAATTATAGAAAGTTATGAAGGCCAAACGATATGGGGGATTCCAAATGTAAAATAAAGAATAAAAACTGTTGAACGAAAAAACTTGGGTACAAAAAGAACTGTCGAAGAATAGAATTTGCTTAAGTTATTTATTTTCTCCCTAAATCTTAGTTACTTAATTTTACGTAGAAAAAAAACTAACAAATAATCTATTCTGTTCTTCTTACGATGTCTCAAATTAAGCGGAAAAAGTGCAACTCATTACAGAAGAATATCAAATTCTACAGTAAATTTCCTCTACTTAGGTCTATAAGTACTCCTTTTTACCGTATTACCGTAAACACGGAAAATATATATTTTTTTTTCTTTTCAGAAAGTTCCGAGATTTTTGTTAGAAAAGATTTTTAAAAGCTTACTTCACGAACATAAAAAAAAAACACCCTTCCGAAATAAGTTATTTAAATTGAGGGTATACCTAAAGATTAGTCAAATCGTCTTTTGTACCTCGTACATGATGAACGACTTTAAATCCTTTATAATCTCATTACCACAAAAGCATTAAAAGATAACTAAAGGAATAAAAAAAACGTAACGTGTCGATTAACAGTGAGATGAAAAAAAAAAGATAAAAAGGAAAAAAAAAATCCATCTTTTTAAAGATCGTGACACAAAAACCCTTTGGTCATTCGAGAAGCCACAGATTCTAACGTTTTAAAACCTTAATGAGGCGACTGAAGATACATAAAAAAAACTAACAGGTCGTTGCGGGTATTTTTTATGCTCTGCTTGTTTAACGCTGAAAGCTGCAGGGTTTTTTTTTTCTTCCCTCCATATTTTTTTCAGGTGAAGCAGAAGTGCGGTGTCTGTTTCCAGAAAGGAAAACAAAAGCGGGATTAAAAAGTCGTAAGAAGTAATTAGTTTTCTCCTGCATCAAACAATCTTCTTCATCTTGCTCCTCCCAATCCCCTCTCTCTCCCATCTTTTCCAAAAGATCGGATAAAGGAAAATTTTCCCACAGCCATTAAAAGGAGATAATGTTTTTTTTTTCAGTTCCCTTTTAATTTAACCTTCTACACCTTCCCTCAACTGGATTTCTATGGGATATTTATGCGCATTTAATTTCATTAAATATTTCCAGTTTCAGTAAACTGTCTGCTTTCAATGATTGTTTGGAAATTAACTTTCTGGCAGTGTTTAAGGATGAAATAAATGCCCCGAAATAAATTCTACACGGTGGCAATTGTTCACGAAAAATTACTTTAAGAAATAAGAGGAGAGAAAGAATTTAAAGTCATTAGCAGGATACTTTATCGAGAACAGCGATATGTCGATCTTTTCTTCAATAAATAGAATTTTTGATTTGTTCCCTCTTATAAAAATGCAAGAATTAAACTGTTATTGTAAAATAATTGCTGCGTAATCACTTCCGCTTGATTTGTTATTCGAAATGAAAGATTTTTTGCTGTGGAATTCTTTTATGAGGGAAAATAGAATTATTTTCTATGAAATTATAAAAACAAATAGAGAAAGAACTTTAAAAGTGTTCCTAATAATATTATTTCAAAGCAGATATACAGCTTATAATATTTTAAATACTAAGCTTATTTGTTTTTATAAATCATAATCACGGACAAATTTAATAATACTTTTATTTCCGTATCAATATTGTTTCAATAAATCTTTTTAATTTGACATGAAATTATGAGGATTCTGAAAAATATTTAAGTGAACATAGAAATATTAATGGTAATTAAATTGCGAAAATTTAAATACTTTAAACGTTTGTCCGAGATAAAACTTTTATTTCTTAATAAAATAAATTTATGCACTAATTAAGTAAGGAAAGTTTTGTTTTCAAATGTATTGCGGTATTTGAATGAAACAAAATACCGTTTTGGACCCCGTATAAAAGAACTAATAAATATTTCTAAAACACATTTATAAAATTTTGTGTTTTCAAAAGTCAAACTTAAGGAAGCAAGATAAAATAATTAAGTTGAAAACTTATTTATTTTATCTAGAATTAATTGGGATTAAAACATTTTGCCAATTTGTGTTTTGATTTTAAAAAATGATGATAAAATACTGAATCGAAATAATATCTATATTTTTTGTTCTGTGACTTAAAATATCTCAAGTTTCACCGAATTTAAATACTTAATGATTCATAAAAGGGACGATTATTTTTTCAAGAAAAGATTTTGGTGAACCGACTTTCCACTCCAAAAAATTAATATAGATTAATTTTTCATTGCAAATTGTATTTTAATTGAAACGGATTGTAAACTTCAATTAAAATTCCGAAGCTTTTAACGATGAATTTTAAAAAAATAATAATAATTACTTACAAAGATAGTTAAGAGGGTAGAAACAAATTCGAAGTATTTTCAAAAAATTGGCAAGTTATCAAATGTTATTAATTATCTGCCTTATAAGTACCAAAATAAAAAAATGCACAATTTGTGTAAATGTTTAGTAAGCAATTAAATATTTTAAAAAGAATATCAGAATTATACAAACACTTTGATTTGGGATGTAAAAATCGGAATTTTAAAATCAGGATAATGTAAGTCTTAGAGTTATTGTTGTTTGCTGGATTTTATATTATTTTACCAGACTTATTTGTGTAGCAGCAAATAATATATTGTAAAGTATAGCACTGGATAGGAAAACATGAAAAAAACAAATAAATATATCATTCTTTTAGACTCTATTTGAATCATCGTTTTTTTTTTTCGTTGTATCTATTGAAAAAACTATTCATAAATTTCTATATTTTGAATTACATATAACCCTCAGTTTTGAAGAACACTATTTCAAAATATTAGCTGTGTATGTAGGGCAGGGTTATTCATTATTCCCTCCAAATTTTCAGAGAGCTGTAGTAAGAAAACTAAGACGAATACAGCAAAAAAGAACATATGAAAGAACACAGAAAAACGAGTTTTATATTTATATATTTTACAGATGTTTTATATGGAAACCATTAGTCACATGACATTCATCAATGCGTCAATCTAGTTCCTATCACACTCAACTCAACATTGCACTAACCACGTTATTCACGGTACGCGTTATTCTTTTCCTTCTCATCCGTGTTATCCGGAAAACTTGGTCTTTAGCATAAGACCCAAGCTCTCCTATCCCCTTAGCTCAGCGTTTCTCAAACTGTGGGGTGCACCCCCTTTGGGGGGAAACTCTACGAGGGGGCGCTAGTATATTGAAAATTTGAAAACAAAAGAATTTAAAAAAGTTAATTTACTGAAAGAAAACGAACAAAATACATTCTGCCATGATAATAAAAAAATGCACTTTTACACTGATATATTACACGTATAAATGTACAAGTGCTACACAATGTGTGTGTATTTGAAAATTAATTTAACAATAATAAGATAAGAGCAAATTTAATAATTACCAGTGACCCCATAGAGGATTGCCTTATATAAAATTATATACAAAAATTAACACTTATCTTGATAAATTTTTTGTATGATTTATAATTAATCTCCCTTAACTACCGATTAAAAGTTTTGCGAATTGCTTCTTAATGCCAACCGTTTTCCACGTAGGCGCACGTATGTGGGGGCGGGAAGGAATAAAGAAGCAAATAATCTTAAATAAGAAAATCCTTCGCAAACATTGTCCAAGTCCATTTATTACATTCCAAAGCCTTCGGAATAATTTTATGGATAGCAGTGCACGAAAAAATTTTTACTTCAGAAAGACGTACATATACGTCCGGGAAAAGTAACGTTTTGACTGAGCGAGACATTTATATACGCTGGTGGCACTTAAGAAGTTAAAGTCACATCGTAGTTTTAGCATTAAAGTATAGTATTACTGAGTGCAATACATTGATATTGTATGAGGGGGCGCGATGAAAATTATAATTAAATATTGGGTCGCGAATATTGAAATTTTGAGAAGCACTGCCTTAGCTGTGTGGATGATGGAGTAGAACTGATGAAGGTGTCACAACGCTCTGTCAATAACGTTGATAGTGCCATGTTGAGTAGAGTGTGGTGGGAACTAGACTATCCCATTGATGCATATCATGTGATCAGGGGTTCACATATAGAACACCTTTAAAATATATAAGAAATGGAGGGAATTATGAGTAACCCTTCACAAACAAGTGTACATCCAAAGGCATGACAATGAATTAATATTTTTAAGTAAGGATAAATACATAATAAAAAAAATATCTCACTTTGATTTTACTATTCACTCTAATACTGAAAAAGTAAAAATATATATATTTCTTTTGTAAGAAAAATATACACCTTAATTTAAGTGCAATGTAATGCGTGTGCAATTTACAAAAAGCTCGTGAAGAGTATTTTCGAAACCACCACTTTGATCCCCATTCATGTCCACCCCTTTTGAAGAAAGGAACCACGAGATGATGAATGACTTAATGTCTATTTTCTGTACTCCCCCTGAGAGTCAGTTCACATACCTTAATCTAGCCAAGTGTTTTTAGTAAATCAAAGCTATTCAACAGCCGTCTTTGGAGAAGAATTTTCAGTATAAGATAAAGCTCCAAAAAATGCAATAACTGGATTAAAAAATTAAATTTATTAAACACGTTCAGTATATATAAACTACTTTTCAATTAGTAAAAAACTACCTTTAATTATCTGAGGACGACATTCTATGGATGTTTTATAGTTTTTAACCAGATATTGTAAAAAATTAAGATAAGAAACACGATAAAGGCTTTTGATATACAGGTGAAAGTTTTATTTTAAGGCTGTTTTCGGTTCTTGTTAAAGAATAGGACCCGAATTTGGAACATTTTTTCAGATATAAAAGAAATGAAAAATTAATATGATATTCTGGCTTCACTATCCTTTAAAGAGCAGTATTTTTTATCATACTTCCCATTTTTAACCGCATTGATTCTTTTTTTTTCTGGTATAAAATGTGTTTCGTGTTTTATCTCCTATATCTTAATGTTAAATGGGCTATGCCATCACGTATTAAAACGAAAAAGAAAATATTCATGGAATATTTTGAAATTTTTAAAAGCACTATATTATTAATAGAGGTAAGAGCTAAGATATTGCAAATTTCCATGGAAATTGAGGCATTTTTCTGTCTGAAAATGTGCTTCGCGTTTAGTTCAAGCACTCGTACTTTTACCGAAGCCTTAAATACATGCAAACAAAAAGAGAATTAAAATGTATTAGTTTAATAAGATTAAATTTTTTATACATAATATTAAGTAACTTTGGACACTTTTATCTTTTTGTGTAATATATATGTACATTCCATTACATATTACCAAAAATGAAAGTATGTAATAAGTTCAATTTCATCAGCTACTAAGATAAATCAAAAAGAAATGAACAACTATGTCCTGGTGACGAATCTGGGAATATGTTTTCAAACAGTTGGTGACATTTCCCCTTTATTAAAAAATTCACATATTTCCAAGTAATAACTACTTAAGAAAACTTGATTTAACTAGACAAATAAATTTAAGAGTTAAAATCATTTTTACAAATATTTTCAACTATAGAAAAAAGTAAACTCGTCTGCTCTTTTAAATAATAGAAATAAAATGAAAAGATATGCATTAACTATTCTTACAAAATTATTTTTAATCTGAAAACTATAACGGTGAAATAAATTAGTAAAACTGTTATCTTTCCGACGTTATAGAAGAGAAATTTTGATTTATATGTGATATAACACTATTTACTATTTTTATAATTTTGAATGACTTTTAAACCAAACAAATAAAATAATTATTCCTTAAATTTCTGTATCTTGAAGATATGCAATGAGCCATCTGAGCAGCTTTAGGTAAAACATTTTTTAAATATTTCAAGCACTTTATTTAATTTATTTAAATTGTTTTTGCGATGAATGACAGATATTTTTATCCATTTTCTTTTTATTCATTTCTTCCTTAGAGTTGTGTCAGCATTAAAAAATAATAATAAATTATTTGAGAATATAGTTCAAAAAAAATAAAAGCTCAAGAAGTGAATTTTAATCATTTCTAAAATTCTCATAAAATAATAAAAGTTTCAACTGTGTTATAAATTATGTATATATCAATGCTGAGCATTAAATATATATATATTATATATATTATATATTATAGGAGATTATTGCTTTTTACTGGAGTTTCAGTTTTATTGTTTATATGGTTATATAATTTTAAGTAAACTGTGATTTGTGTTTTCAAAATAAATTCATAAAATAATAAAAAAAGAATCTGACTTCAGAAAAAAATATTTAATGAAATACACGACTAAGTAAATAATTGAACCGTATTCTATATCTTTAATTATTTCCTTTCTGGAATTACGAAATAAAAGATAACTTTTACATTCACATAAAAAAATGAGGAAACAATTATATATATATATATATATATATATGAAGACATGAGATAAAGGAAACAAACAGATATATTGTATTTTAAAAATACGTACATTGTAATATTATGAACATTACTGACTTAAAACAACTCTTAATATATAAAAATAATTTATATAGGAGAGTTTAACCAGTTTTGATGCTAGTTGCAAATATATAGAATTTCCAAATTCATTACAAGAATAAGGTAACTTACCTAAAGTTTCATTTAAAAAATGCATAGACTATGATGAATCTGTGTGTACAATAAACAAGTTATTGCCACATATTCTGTATCCAAATACAAATTTCAATCTTAATAGTATTAGCCGAATTGTAGTATAGTAATAAGCGTAAAACTATTTTAACTAAAATAAATATGAACTAAGTGAATTAAGTTAAATACTACAATTAATTGTAAGACTGTGAATATGACTGTATTTTTGTCAACAATACAAAACCAAGTTTAAAAATAAAAATGTAGGAATATATTACTTTTAATAGCTATTGTTATGCTCCCTCTGTGAATGTATACATATATATTGTATATATATAGGAAATGTTGATGTTGTTCTATTGACGATACCATTTGGCTTAAAATTAAACTAATTACATAATTGTGTGATGTGGTTTATAAGGATTTTATATCTAGCACATCCAATTTAAATTGGGAAAATAATTGTTTAACGTTCCCCTTTTTTTTCAAATAATTTTATGTAAAACTATTTGATTTCTTGATGCAAGAATGACAAATGAAATACCATTAATCATTTAATCACTTAAAAAAGTGAAGTTGGTTTCCTAATGCAAGAAGGAAAACGAATAAAAGCTCCTGCACTGAATAAACCTCGACATTTCCTATATTTCAGGGCCGACACAGAGATCTACGTTTTCCAAGAAGAAATTCCTTATCCTCCTCTTACCTCTTTCTTTACTTCTTTTTTTTCTTCTCTTCTTCCTTTTCAGGAGGAAGATAACCGAAGAACCACCAGATCCTCCAGGGGACCTCTAGGTAAGCGTCAACCGGTCGTCATGGCAACGGACCACTCCTGTGGTTCTTAAGGGTTTGGCTATTCCTCTCCTCCTCCTCCTCCTCCTCACTGCTTCTTCGGGTCCATTAATCATTGTCTGCCCCTGAACCGCGGTATATTCCCATGCCGGCCGCAAAACATCGCATTTTAAGGTTTTTTTTCCCCGCAATCCCCTCCGCGAGATGCAGAGGGTCGAATTCGCCTTTCGAATCTCGTCACTGGTTATTTGTGACCCAGAAGAAACATTTCGGGAACGTATTTTCCATGTAGAAGAGAGGGATATTTAAGTTAGTTGAAAGATGTGGTCGTGCTGCCTGACCACGGAAATCCATCATTCGATCCGAATATATAAGGAAGAAATGAATAGGTACTTTTCGTTCACATCCATTAGAAGAATCTTGACTCACAAACAATTTCAGAGTTTAATTTGGTCCGCTTAATTATAACGAAATGGAAGCTCAGTTCCATTTAACTGAAGTAAAAAAAAATTGTACTAATGATTTTGTAAAGGAATATAATGAACAATATACAACTATCATATTTGTTAGTTTTACATAACTTTTTAAGGCACTGCAACATATTTTATTTTTCTCGCTTATAAAGTAATTTAATATGTTCTGAGGTAATAAAGTCGATACTAAAGGCAGAGTTTTCATTAAAATATTAATTGATTTTTATAGAAATTTTTTATGTGGGATCAACGTGAATATTTTTATTTAATTGAGGTGATCGAGGCATTGTAAACGTGAAGAAAAAAAATAGTTCATACTGAAATTAAAACAATTCATTGAACCCCATGCTTTTAACTTTCTCTCTGTAATTATATTAAATCACTTAAAAACAAAAATCTTTTCCTTAAGAAAATTTTACTGAAAGTAATGAAACAAAACGCTAGCAGTATCATAAGAATCGATTCTTTTACTCGGAAAATACAACTAAAAGAAGAAAAAGGTCAATAATGAGCTGTCTGCTGGCCCCACTGTCATATTGATGAGCCAGAAAAGGTTAAGTTATCCGGCTGAACGCTTACTCGTAGACTTTGGCAAACGATCTCCTACGGGATTGTTTGCATACATGTCTCAATAAGCAATTTAAATCGTCACGATCGAAGGGCATTCGGAGACATTTGCTTGTGTCCAAATGTGCTCTACTGAGGAAAGATCCAAAGATTGTGCTGATCCGGGAAGTGTTGAAGAAAGAAAAAGACAACCATTACAAAGACATGCCGATTTAAGGTCATTTCAGGCTCTGGGAG
This sequence comes from Trichonephila inaurata madagascariensis, assembly GCA_019973955.1. NCBI lineage: Eukaryota > Metazoa > Arthropoda > Arachnida > Araneae > Nephilidae > Trichonephila > Trichonephila inaurata. Next base: position 198,130 of record BMAV01003486.1, read on the forward strand.
CAGAATATCTACAAGCCCCTTAGCCCTGGAGGAAGGAAATTTATAACCAGAAAATCTGGTTAAGTACAGCCTATCCGGGCCCTTCTAGGCACCCAAGGGCCCGGCCCCAGGGCACCCACCTCAAGAGGCCAATGGATAAACCGGCACTGTGATTGAGCATTATCCTTCTGAAATGTAATTTCAAGGATTAATGAAAAAAAGGTAACCTCTACGAGGTGTAAAATCTCATCGATGTACCAAGAAAGGTATCACGGACGTCCTATTAAACGAAGCGGAATGCTAGGTTATTTCTGAAGGCTTTCTGACGGGGGCTTTCCACCGCTGCCTTGTACGCTTGTTAGCACATCTTCGCTGGTCATTGAATCTCATTTCAAAGCGGGATTCGTCACTAAAATCAGTTCTACTGGTTGTCAGATTCCAGGTTGAATGCGTACGACACTACAGTAAATGTTCTTGGCCACGTGCAGAGGTGATAGGTAGTCGCCGCAATGGCCTCCAAGAATTAGCCTCGTACGTTTTGTCGATTACTAATGGTCACTGGTATCTTTGGTAATAAAAGGGTCATTGACAAGAAGGCATAAGTGGCTGCGAAAGCCATTCTGAGTCTACTGCCACCTTCTGGAAACTATTCGACCATCGTTCAACCATTTATCTGCATCATCAATGGTAGTATCGCTCCGACCCAAATGTCAAGCATTTCTGCGATTCCATCACTCCGCGTCCTTCAGTCTAACTGCTCTTTCTCTCATGCTGCAAGGCATTGATATAGTCCACGAGGTTCGACAGAATTTCATTCTCAGGGAAGCTAAGTCTTGACGTTTCGGAACGTTATTTTAAACACTATCCTAATGTTTCATTTCAATGCGCTGGAGCACTAATAGTCAATCATTTGCCGCCAAAAGCAAATCATCTGTATACAGTAATACCTCGACTTACGCGCTTTCAAATCTCGTGTCAATTCGTCTGTTTTATTTTTTTTTATTATTTTATTTTTTTTTTTTAATTATTTTTTTCCCCGTCACTCTGAAACTCTGGAGGAATCAGTGCCGGAGCTTGATAAAATTCTTGATTTTATTGAAGAAGTCGTCGATTTTGCCAGGCAAATATATTTAGAAGTAAGTAGTGATGACGTTCAAAAACTGCTGGATTCCCACAGAGGTGACAATTCATGAGCTCATAGACATACATGAGCAAAATCAAGACATTGAAGAACTTGAGTCTTTAGACCCAGTTCAATCAGAAGATCGAATAACTGTTGGTAATTTGACAGAAGGCCTCAATTTAATTGAAAAAGAGTTACAAATTTTAGGAAATACACACTCCAACGAAGAACATATTTTTTCAATAAAACAAGGAACAAAAAAATTATTCGCACGTTACAAGGAAATTTTTTTACAGAAAAAAAAATCTTTGAACCGGCAGACTACTTTGTTAGATTTTATGAAACCTTCTACATCAAATTAACTTCGTTTTACGATTTGGCATGAATGCTATCTAAGATTTTACTAAACATTTTTTTTTTTTTTCTAAATTATTATTTTCTATCGTCTCCGGCCCCAATTAAAAGTAATTTATATGTATTTATATGCGCGAAATTACACCCAGACTTACGCGAATTCGATTTACGCGCTTGTCAATCAATCCCAACTATTGCGGAAGTTTAGAATATTACTGTATGCTATCGTAAAGTATGAACATAAGTAATTTCGTGTTATTAGAATTACCTCTTATGTATCGATTTTCATGTTATAAAATGTTCGCAAGCGTGCCTTAAGAGACAGGAGATTTATTTTTTTATCTATTTTTATACAAATGAGTATGCTTACTAATTTATCTTCAACTAATTTTTCAAAATCAATTCTTAGATCAATATAAATAAATAAAAAAATTTACATTTTTCCAATAAACTCTTTTTGTTAACAGTTCTTTTTAAGAATAAATCTTGTTCGTTTGAAATTTTTTGTGATCAATTACGGATAAAATGTAATTAAGTATTATTTATTGATAGCCTTTCACACACACACATATATATGTTCTCTTAGCATTGATGTCGTAATTATAAGAAATTTAAGGAACTAAATTTTTAATTATTAAAAATTCTTTAAATTAACTAAATCTAATTAATTATAGCACGAGTTAAAATGATTCATTATAAATAGAAATAAAAGAATGTGTTACGCCTTTTGGGAAGTATTCTGCGAGTGAGTGAATATTAACGTCGCACTGTTCAGCTACACGAGGGCTTTTGGCGACGGACAACGTAATTTTGGACCATGGTCAAGCGACGTGGACGACACCTGAGATGGCACCTCCCTCTTCTAACTACTACACCACACTAACGGGAGGACGTTTCAGCTCTCGACAGATTTAGCGTGCATCTCTGCCCTACACGGCGGGTCTTGGGTGGTACTGTGCTCGAGCTCATGACATGCCTGCCATGATCCGATACCTTGACCTCTGGGCTACCACAGCCCGGGAAGTATTCTGCATTTTAAGTCACTGGGAATTTCGAAATCAGTTTACGAGATTCTCGAAAATGGTCACCTTCAAGTTAAAATTTTTAATATTTTATCTTAAATTTTAGCAATATTTTAACCTAATTCTTATATATTAGATTTTTAAAACCTCAGTTTTAATCAAATGAAAGTTAAGCATTAAATGCGAAAATATAATTTTAAAAAAATATAGTATTTAATATCACGATTTCTCTTATAAACATTTTTATAATTATTCAGCCAAGAAAAAAAAATTCCCATTTTTCAACAACAAAAAATAAATTTTATTTTTTGTAATTTTTAGATCTACATTTTTTTTTTTTTTCTGTTCCCCTATTATGAATTCACGAGCACGGTAAATCCCATTTCTTAAATGATAATTCCTCTCTCACACTCTACAGTTTAAAATAAAGAGGCATAACATTATGTTAAAAGTGATTTTGCGAAATAATAAAAACCAAAGCTTCAATTTTGATCCGGAGTCGAAGCACTTATCGACTTCAAAGCAGCAGGAGCAAAAATAATTTGCCAACATTAAAATCCCTCCTTAATTGAAATGCATCAGACAACCAATAAACCAGGTTTCATAACGGCTCTTAATTAGAAGTAATTTAGCGACGTAATTAAAAACAAGCGGCGCTCGAATAAATTTAAAAGAGGACGTTTAAGTCTGATAAGGAAAAAAAAATGTGCTTGCCTTTTTAAGTTGGTGACGTATCAGTCAGTTCGGGATGGAATTCTTACAAGAAAAAGATCAGAAATTGTTAATACAAGCTTAAAATAACTCCTTTTTTATGTTACGTACTTAATTGGTAAGATTTATCCTTAAACTTTATACAGAATTTTTTTATATCTACTTAAATAGCAGCCAAAGTTCAATTAAGTAGTTCAATTCTTTAATATAAAAACTATTTATGAGGCTGAACAATTAAGAAATTACTCTTTAAAATAATTCAACTGACAGTTGTTATTCAGTAAATTAAAATATGAGAAAATATATACCTTTACAAGATTATTTTGCCTTTGATTCCCTTAAATATATCAGAGCTTAAAATATTCGTTTCAATATATTAATGGGGTTAAAAAATAAAATATTTCTGATAACACTTTTTAAACATATTTCTGTAATAACAGAAACTTCTTATGCATAAAAAAAAATTTAAATACTTATTTTACAGCAAAATTTTCTCCAGAAATTTAATAATTTTTATTTTTCCTATGAGAGGCTGTTTTATTGTGTTTTATTTCTGAAGCACATAGCATTCTTTTTTTTTATAATGATGATGATGATTTTTTCGTTTTTATTTAAGCTGGAGATCTCCATTTCTTCAAAATTGTACTGTTTTGAATAATTTGTTGCGTTTCAATTCTGAACGTTATTCTTTTTTTGCTTTCTTTGTGTGTAAAAAGTCATAAAAAAATATAAGACATACTCAATAACTTTCTCAATTCTTACTGCAGTTGATACAAATTTGTATCATTCTTGACGAATCAAAGAGAGCTTAATTTTGATGTTAATTTATTAGTTAATTAATTTAATTATCATGATAAATTAACTTCTAAAAGGAATTTTGTTGCTTTCGATCTATCTCTTCAAACTAATTTTCAATTTTGAATAAAATTAATTTCAAGTCTAGTGAACACATCTACTTGATATAATTTCCGTGTTACAAGAATTTAAAAAAATGACCCCTCATGTTAAATGAATTTCTCGAGCATTTGATTTTATAAATTTTTAAATCAACATATTTAAAAATTTTTACACAAAACGTTAGATAATTATTTTCTAAGTCTGTGAAAAGGGAGAGAAACAATATTATCATGAATGAGATAAATTACTAAATAAAATTTACAATAATCAACAAATTGTAATATATTTAAATTTCTATATGTTTAGATTTTTCTTTCAACTCTTCAAAACTTAAGCAATTTCTTCCAATAATTCAAGAAAAATTCAAGGAAACTTGTGAAATAAAAGCCTTAAGAAATCGGAAAGTAATTTACGATACTAATTATCGATCCATTTTTTCATGCAGTATTAGAAAAAGATATATATATATATATATATATATATATATATATATATATATATTTGGGTTTGAAATAATCGAAAATACGGCCCTCTGACGATTTTCTGTGAATATTTCTGTAATTATTAATCAAATTCTAATGAATGTGGAAAATAAGTTATTCATGTCTTATTCTACAAATATTTTATACCATAATGAAAAATTATGTTTTTTAAGTTAATTAACTATATTAATTAAATTTACTAGTCTATTAACATTAGAATTTAGTTCCCTTTGAACCATTGAAGATGATACCAAAGTTTCAAAAATGTGATGAAATTTTATAGAGTTATTAAAAGTTTCTTTTTGCTTATGATAAGAAAAAAAATTTGTCAATGGAAAAAAAGAATGCATTGGAAAACTGGAACACTTATCTTAATTTAATTTTGTTAAATTATTTGTGCAAATGTTATTGTTTTATTACAATTTTTTTAAAAAAATGTTTCCAATGCAGTAAAATTGCTCGGATTTTAAAAAAAAATATTTCCAAAATATTTTTTGAAACTTTCATTGAGAATTGAACTAACAATATTTTTATTACTTATTTATTTTGTTAAAAATATAGTGAAAATCATGAGAATTGGACAAAATCACTTAAGCTAGATAGAAAAGTAAAAATTTAGAACTCTGCGCAATTTTATAATAAAAGCAAATATTCAGTTTAAATCAAGTTTCCAATGAGGATCCCGGATTCCCTTATTATTGTAATTAAAATATAAACAATACCAGTTTAAAAAAATAGATACGATGAGGGAGTGGGGGCTGATGCACGATAAATCTGCT
>BMAV01003486.1:203876-216980 GCA_019973955.1 Trichonephila inaurata madagascariensis
TGTGTGTGTGTGTGTGTGTGTGTGTGTGTGTGTGTGTGTGTGTGTGTTTAGTTTTCTTTATTAACTTAACTTTTAACGAACTTTCGTTTATTTCACTTTAGTGAGCAATCTTTAAATATGCAACATACACACGAAAAAATTATTGGTATAAATGCTTAAGAAATCATGTGAAATGCCTGAAACTTGAAAATTGTTTTTTACTGGGTCACAAATAACAAGTTTTAAATGCACGCCATGCTTTTGTTAAAATTGTTCAATAATTTAGAAAAATATATTTAAAGCACAAAAGTTATATCCTTAAAAGAACAATGATTTTAATAGAAATGTTTGATTCAGGAGCATAGTAGAATATTAAAAATAAAAACGTATACACTAATAAGAGATTTCGAAACATGTAATTCAAAATCTCCAAAAAATACTGGAAAATAATTTCAATTTGTGTAAGCATTAAATTAATTCACCTAAATAATCTTTTTGTAATTTGGTTAAGAGTTATTTAATTTTGAAATGAGTTCGAATAAGTCTGAAACATAGAAAGAAATAATATTTTTATTTACTCAAATTTTTAGAACTCAAATCTTAAAATATTCTCAACCTAAGGTTCCTTATTTAACATTTTAATCCACCCAATTTTTTTCATGTCTTAATTTACTTGCAAACTTTTTTTTAAAAAAAAACAAAGGTAGTTATGTATTTTCAGGAGATAAAAACTTAGCAAAAGTTACGACTTATGGTGGTGGCGCCATCTTTTGACATTTTCTGTAAGCTCATTTTACATGATTGGGGATTATAGAATATCTTTCAGAAAGCTCTTGAAAACATGATTATTTCTGCAAAGAAATTTGATTTCTGCAGCAAATGCAATAATAAATGCCTAAATTGCTTCCCAAATTATTATTTAATGATCAAAATCATTTTAGTTACATTTTTTTTTTCATTTAGCAGAGATATATTTATATACATAATATTCAACAATTAAAATGTATAGTGCTATTTAAATTGTCCTTTCTTAATTATCTTTTTATTACACCTTTTTAAACAAATTTAAAACATTTTTGCTTATTTATTTTCATGTTTTATTAAAGTGTCCCATCCCCCCCTCCCATTGAATATTTTTAAAAAAAAACTTATTCTTAGAGTAAGTGGATATCAGTGATTAATAGCTACATATTATTACATTTGTTTGATTGTTCTAATCAAAGAAAAATTACTTAAGTTATCATTATCTCTTTTTCAAAAACACTATCTGTTTAAATGTGAACAAATAATATATGATATTTGATGTTTAAAAACGCATCTTCATTTTTTGCTAATTAACCAATTCATATTTAATTTCAAATTTATTGTACGATTGTAATCAGCTGTGTATTTAAAAACTTAACATATATAATGTAATAAAGATATTATATGGAACATATTATCCTTTAAATATATTACATATAATTAAAAACTAGTATGAGAAAAATTAATCTAAAGAAAATTGTGACAGTGAAAATTTAAATACAGTGTCTAATTTTAAACTAAAAGTTTATAACATAAATACATTTTTCAAATTTTCTCAATCACAGAGAGGTCGTTTAAATAACGTAGAGCAAATATAATCATTCTTAAAAATAAATTATCCCTTGCTTTATAAAATTATCTGTTATTTAATTTTCAATAATTCATCCATTTTTTTCTTTTCTTTTCAGATTCTATTCAAGATGCACAAAGGTGAGTAACTTTTAAACTATTCTTTTATTTCTTCTTTGGAATTATTATATGAAAATATTTTTTTTTCTGGTGGTTATTGCGTTTTAAAACTCCGGATAAAGTTACCGAATGTTGTTTTTTAATAAGTAATTAAATGAATACCGTTCATAAATCATGAATAGGGATAAAAAATTTGATGATTTCTTTAAAACTCTCATAGAAATAAAAATTTCATTTTAAAATTTAGAAAAAGATAATTTTTTTTGCAAAATGCAGAGTACTGTTGTTATACTTTAAAGAAGAAATGCTTATGCAAGTCCCAAAACATTCCTCAAAAAAAGTAGTTTTATGGATTTGAGATTTTTAATACGTATTTATCAATTTTAATTAGTACTTCAAAAATATTTTGCGTCAGTTTTTGACACCATAGGTGAAAATAACTCACAGAAAGTATTCTGGCGCTATTTTGTAAATAGAAGTGGTATCTTAATTTTTAAAAATGTGCACTTTTTTTTTAACTGAATTCGACAAATTTCCAATTTTTTCCACATAATAAATATAAATTAATTTTCTCTGGCGAACAACACAAGGAAGAGTACTCTTTACAAATACTTTATATGCAATACTTTAACGCTCACTTACTTTTTCGTAATTTCAAAGCTAATATCTTTAATTCCGTATTTTGTATGTTTTTCTGTCTTTTTAACGGAACGTTTTTATGTGTTTTTTTCAGCTGTCAATCTCGTATGTCCAATAGCTTACAAAATCATATGCCAAGAAAGGTGAATAAGTTGCGAGCGTGAGTATCGAAAATGTAATACTACTTTTTTCTACGTTTATCTCTTTAAAACCTAGCTTCAATAAAATTATATAATACTCTCAAAACCCTTGTGTAATTTGTTTAATATATGGATATACTGCAAATTTTATTTCATTAAAACTATTCAAAAGAGTCCACAATTTAATATTCAATATGCTTCATTGAAATGAAAGTAAAGATATATATTATGCCTACATTTTTTTTTAAAATGTGAGATATATTAATATTTCGAAGAACACTGCCAATTTTCATTTTTTTTATCTAGTTTAAAACATTTAAATCTAAACTAAAAAATTTTTCAACGGAAACTGGTTAAAATCTATATTTGGAAATCGGTTCACCTAATTTGGCTAAAATCCTTTTTATTCCTGTATAAGTATATACGTATACGTATAAGAATAATTAATACCAAATTTTAGTGACTCACAACGCTGTGGGTCAGTGATTCTCAACCACTCAACCACTTTTGTGTGCCGCCAAATTCTTGAAGAGTGCCGCCAAATTTCTTAAAATTTTTAAATCTCTGAGAAAAAAAATAAAATCCAGGACCGAATCATTCGGACCTCTTATAGAAATAAATGAAGGGAATTTAACATTAAAAAATTTTTTCATAAACTATTTTTTAAATAGTGTATCATATATAAGTAAAATTCTTTTAAACTTAGTTTATTGTTAGTGTGCCGGCAAATTTTGAAATTGTTAAAAATGTACCGCAACAATAAGAAGTTGAGAATCACTGTTATCGAAATGTTATTTTATTCATATTCTTATATGAAATTGTCTTTTCAAAAGGACGTATTGTAAAACACAGTTTACAAGTTTTTTTTTAAAAAAAAATGTACTAAATCATATAAAACTGTAAAAATTCATCTTTTATTCATTACAAAACTCAGATTTTTACTTCAAAGATTTTCTGCAGTAAAAACCATACCTACAAATCAAAACTTTATATTTAAATTTTAAAGTTTTATAAGAAAAAGGCACTTTTTATTATGAATTAATAAAATCAGTCAAAAAAATTCTAAATAATGATGGCTTTTTCTTACGATCATTATTAAATATAAGAATTAAGTTTCTAATTTTCCTTATAGAATTATTTAAAATTCTTCTTGATAAATACCTGCTTAACCCCCATCGAAAATTTTGAGAGCCAACATACCAATTATTAACATCAAAATTGATTTAATCCAAAAAGCTTGACCAGTGATTTTAAAATCGCTGTATAATTAATATCTATTTGTTAGCTATCTATTTTCAAAAATCACAGAGTAAAATATGTAACTCTTTATCTACAAACTTGTAACACACACACTAATGGTTAGACCCAATATCTTGTCAAAAATATTTTGGGATTTATAAATTATATTTTTATATATTTATTATTTTAATGTTATAATTTGTGCTTTAACAGGTTTAAAAGAACAAAAACACAAAAAGAGAAAACTTCAAAAACTTCATAATTAAATTACTTTTCGATTATAATGAAAATTCTAATGGCATATTAACAAAAAGAAAAATAAGAGATATAAAAAGTAGAAAATGAAAATCTTAAGTTGATTTATTATCTTCCGTTACAGTACTTCATGATGAAATTTTAAAAAATATCATTAAAAAAAATTTTTTTTTTTTCTTATAGCTACCAAGTTAATTTTTTTAACAATTCACTTAAGTTCGTTTGAAATTGAATAACTTGCTAAAATACTGTGGACTAATTTCTACGATATTTTATGAAAAAAAACGGGTGTAAAACATTAAATATATTCACTGGTAATGAAATGCATAAATCTAGTAGGAATGACCATGATCCATGAAAGAGCTAACGTTATTTTGTCGACACGTTGTTAAAGACGTAACAATGGGTCAATGCATTTTAAATGCTTCAATTAATTCAATAAGTAAAAAAGACCAATCAGATACTTCCTGTATAAATTAGAGTTTAATACACTTCTTTTAAATAGGTACACCTTTGAATTAAATAAATATGTTTTTGTTGTATAATTTGCGCGTTAAATCATGGTTGTTTTATGGTTTTAGGTCCTCTGGATGCCTCTCTAATCGTAAAAGAAAAATATCAAACGAAGTTCACGAAGTTTCCTCCTTCAAAGAACCCAAAATCGAAGACGGTGCAACATCAGATCGAACGAACTCCGATGAAGCCATCAATACCACCAACTACAGATTCCCCGTGAGTTGTGAACCCGAAAAACCACTGCAAGAACAAGCGCCCGATGCCTGTAGACTGCAGCCGCTCATTAACAAGGACTTCACAACCTTATATCGCGAGTACGAGGAGGAAAATCAAATTGTGCAACGTGTGGTCGAAGAAACCATGGACGCGGTAGTGCGCGAGGAAGAAGGAGACATGGATGAAGACACGCGCAGAATCAGGGAAGCAGAAGCTGCCCTACGGTCATTGTCAGGTGACTTCGAGCCGGACACTGGCATGGATATCTTTGCCGGAGTGTGCGGTGGGGTGGCCACTGAACGTCCATTCTTTGAGAACCTTTTCGAGAAGAAAAACGAGATGGCCCCTAAAACGGCAGAGGTGGTCACGAACTCTTGGAAGGATGTGGTCACCCTCAGTGCGTCATCAAGTTCATGCAGCAGTGAGAGATCGCCTCTTAGATCACCCATCCTATCACCTGTGGTAAGCATCCAAAGCATAAAAGAGGAAAGGAGAGATGAGCAAGATCTGGTCACCAGCCCCATGTATCACCAACCTCCGGAGGAGGAATATTCTCCACAAGGAGCGCTCAGGGTGCAACAACAGCAGCAGCAGCAACATCCTCAACATCAACAGCCTCAACCCCAGACTCCGATCAGTTCCCCTGACCCCAGTTTCAGCGTGCCTGCTTCTGTAGAAGCAAAACCAATGAGCTGTACGAGTCAGTACAGTTCAGCGGATGAAGTCTTCGACGAATTTACGCCTATGCCCGCGGTTCAGCCCCAGGAGGACAGTAGGAGCGTGGACAATGTCGGGCCGACAGTTAACGAAGGGGAGCCCTACGATGTAGCAAGTCTACTCAAAATAGAAGGTATGTGCGTCTTCCTCCTCCCCTCCTGTTACTAATGAGCAAAGACGAAGTCTGAATTTTTCGGTTTTAGCACCAATTAGACTCGCTAACGATTGCGAGCTAAATCACTATGGAAAGAAAAATTTATTAATTACTTCTTTCCCATTTGGATGCGAAATGACTGGTAAAAGGAAGAGTGTCGTGTTAATACTCCTCTTCCCAATTATCATATCCGAGGATGAAAAAATAAGAAACGGTAGAGAGCTATGATGATTTCAGAGTTTCCTCTTATCAATTAGTGCTTCATAATTATGTATGCCTTATATATTTAGAATTCTTTCGTTATGCCCGTTCGAGTTAAGAATATTGCAGTTTACGAGTGTTACAATTTTCTTTTCATTCCTGTAATGTAACAATGGAGAGAGCAATTCTTCGGTAACGAAGTACTAAATAATATCTTATACATTTATTATGTTTCGTAGTGAGAAATAAAATCAATTTCTTGCAAATATGTATGTATATACATAAAATATTAAGATTTCAGCTAGTTTTGCATGCAACTAAATTAATGTACGAGAAACTAGCATGTACTTAAATAAAAAAAATTATCAAATGATCAAACTAGTTGATAAGTAATCAAATTTAGTTGCTGTTAAATATTCATAATCTGAAAATTTTCTGAATAACAGTTGGTCTACGAAAAATACCATGCTTTTAAATAAGCTTATTAAATAATTGAACCATTTTAGTAGTTGCCAAAAATATTTTATAGCAACATTAAAATAAAATATATATGTATATTTATAATTGTCAAATCTCCCTGTAATCATATTTAGATTAAATTTACTCGTATTCTTGATATGCAAAAATAGTTTTTATTCTTTTTTATGTACTATAATTTAATAAAAGTTTATTTATTTATTTATTTATTTATTTTCATTTTTTGCAAAACATTTTTTTTTTATTAAATAAAAGATTTTGCTTTTTAAAACTTATTTTGCAAAGTACAAAACTATTTCAGCACATATCATTCAATGAATCAGATGATAATATATTATACTTTTCCACCGGTGTAAACTTATATTTGGTTACTTTTTTTTTCCTTAAATATTTTAATTGGAATTAATTCTGTCCTCGCGCGAATTTCTTAGGAACATGGAATAGGCAAAATTTTGAATAGCATAAAACGCTAAATACAAGAATGAACGCAAATAAAAAAAAGCCCTTTCATCTTTGCACAAAAAATATTTGATTTTTACACACAAAAAAGATATTAAAAAAATTATTAAAAATAATTTTCTACGTTCATTTTTTATCAGTGCAGTTTATATTTGTGGGATGAATTGTAATTCGCAAAAACTATGCAACTGCCTATAAATTTTAATCCACATAAAAAGAAGTAAAAGTTTCTACATGTAAGGGAAGAAATATTTCTGTTTCTATATAAATCTTTCATATTTTTTAAATATGCATGTATTAGATAAATTTGTTGATTGATTTATTAGATTTTGTGTGAGATTTGAAACAATAAAGAAATCTAAAGATTGTTCTTTTAATTAAAAAAAATATTTAAGAAATTCTGTTTTAATTCAATAAAAATCAAGAGCTTTCATCTCCTAAACTCTCTGAACACTTGTTTATTAATTTATCATTTTTTTAATTTAAAAAAAAAAATGTAATTCGCAATTGTAGGAAGCAAAATTTTAGGTTGTGCTGCCATCTACATGTCGTCTGTAAAAACATAGGTGATAACTTAAGGTAATATTTTTCAATGATTTTCTTTAGCTTGCTAAGACATTTATACCATTCGTTTTTATTGTAAGCCTTCATTTTTGAAATAATAATAAGCCAGAATAATCCTATTATAGAAAAAAATTTTTATCGAAAAACAAATTAAAGAAACTGTGCAAAAATACCAACCGACTTGATTATTTATTAATATCGTACTACAAAGAACGCATGGGGCTATTCATGACGAATTTTATAATTTTGAACCACCTTGGTCTAGAATCGAAAACAAATACTTGGATCTGGTAACCTTGGAAAAGGAGACCAACTTTAAAATTTTTTGATAACAGTGCAGAATGAGCTGTTAAAAGTGTATTATAGATTCAATTACTTTTATAGCTCTTTTTTTTCTATTACTATCCAAGGTATATGTAAAATATGTTTTTATTTTTTTTTCCTTGGCAGATTTACTCTAAAGTGATTTAGGATCACTAATTAACCCACGAAAGTATGAGAACGAAAATCAACAATTAATTGCTTAATTACGTTTTCAATAAATTTAAATCAAACTAATGAGAAAAAGCTAGAGTAAAATCCAGTCGTTGTATGACTAGTACAATAAACCAATAACTAATAAATAATTCATAAATTTTCATTGAACTGTCATGAAAATTCTTATTGCTATGACAAAAGTTAGCATTTGATGGGATGTGTGCGAATTACTTCCCCAATATAAGAGTCCTCACTAAGATCCTGATATTAAGGGAAGGGGGGGGGGGCACATTAATACAAAGAAGGGTAAAAAATTTAAAAAATTAAAGAAAAAAAAATCTTCCTTTATTTTCAGAGGAATGTGCCAATATCCAATCTCTAGTCGAATCAGATGGTTTCAGCATGCAAACGGACGCTTACTCCAGAGAGCCACCACAAATGCATGACATGAAACCAAATATGCACGACTTACGACATCTCTCTCATCCTCAACAACAGCAACCACCCCCTCACCCACAGTCCTATTGTAGGATGGATGACGGATACGGTGGGGGTGAGTACTTTCCGCCATATGGTTGCCCTCCGGCCAGTCCGGCATCCAGAAGATACCTGCTTCTTGATAATAAGTTACAAGAACCAGTCAAGAGACCGATGTCCTTCGACGATCACCTGCTGCCCCTGCCCGAAGACGATCACCCCTTGGTCATCGACGAGGGCAGACAGCAGCACAGGTATGGGGGACTGGAGGACGAAGAGGACAGCAATTCACTGCAGTCTTGTAGCCAGCAGAGTGGGTCGACTCCTCATTACAGTAATAGCTGCTGTGAGATGATGCCGTCGCCTCACTCCGACATGGGGGATGGTAGAAGAATGCTTGAGTGCCAGCAATCTTCACCACAGGATCCTTCTCTTAGAGGTGAGGAACGATTATACAATAAGCTTATTTGAAGATGATCAATTGATTTTTATTATTTATTAGCTCATGTATTATTATTTGTAGAAAATCTTATCCTATTGTTCCATCCTTTTTCTTATCTTAAGCATTAGAATTATGTTTAGGGAACAAAATCTTGCTTTTGTCTATCCTTTTTTTAAATTCCTACTATTAGCTCACTCTCTCTCTATATATATATATTTATCTTGTTCAAATTTTCAATCGTTAATAAACTACTTTCTACTCATCCAATCAAGTCCAAATAAATTATTTTAAACTTGTAGTAGATGACACTTGATGTTAATATAGTTCTTTTTTCAAATATTAATTAATTAATTTAATTTAATTTAATTAATCACTGGTTTTCGATGCCGACTTAGATTCTTCTCCATTGTTATAACAATGTAATTGTTAAAACAATGACAAAAGTTGGCGTCGAAAACCACTTTTTCAGCCAAACAAGCCAAACCGGGTGTGCATTGTTACAACAATGCAGACAAATCATGCTCTTTTTTCAATTCCTAATATTAGTTCATTCTCTCCCTATATATAGAGAGAGATATATCTTGCTCAAATTTTCAATCGTTAATAAAATACTTTCTATCCATCCATTCAAAGTAGGAATTGACTTAATTTTTTTTTGTTTGTTTTATGATACTTATTATATATATATATATATATTAAGCAACATTTACCCTTTTTACTTGTATCTAAACCTGTTTATTTTTAAGTACTGCATTTTGCAAGTAAAAGTGAAAACATCATTTATTTTAAACTAAGCATATAATTTTCAAAGATATAAAATCTTTAAAAAGTATTAAATTATTTTTACATAAGCTTTCGAACAGAATAATTTCTTTTAATGATAAAAGCGTATTAAACAAAAAGAAAAGTCTTAAGAGTTTTCATCTGAAGCAAAATTATCGTTTTAAAATAAAATATGTTGATCGCTAACTCTAAAAAATTATTAGGATAGAATTTGTAGCAGATTACTGTTGGATTTTCCTTGACATTCACACACTTTCTTATATTCGTGTTCTCTTTCAACAAAAATAATATATTTCTGATTCTCTCTCAACAAGAATAATATTTTCATGCTCTCTCTTTCTCAAAAAGAATAAGAGTGTGTTTCTTCTAATTAATAAAATTTAAATCCAATTATATTGTGAAAATTCATTTTCTTTTAAGCAAATAGCTCTCATATTTTCTCCCTAGCTTTCTTGAACCTCACAAGTATTCAGTATTTACTAATTACTAAAAAGATGATCAATGCAATGTGTAATCGGAGTGTAAATAACTTCTCAAGGAAAAGTTTTTAAATACGTCTTTTTTCAACATTAGTCGCTGAATACACATTTGTAATATAGAATATTATCAATGAAGCAAGCTTAACATTACATAGTGTGTTATTTCTGCCAGTTTTATTTGTTATAAGGTTAAACACACATTTTTGAATAGTCTTACAATACCATTTGGTTTTCAAAACAAAAGGACTATCATAATTTTAAATGATTTTTTATGTAATTTTTACAAGAAACTCTTTTTCGAAAAGCGTTAATAATATTAATTTTTGAAATAAAAGTTAGATATTACAAACTTCTGTATTATTTTAAACAAATATTTTTAATACAACACTTACCATGAAGTTTTTTTTCTGTGGAAAGAAACTATTTTAGGAACATAAGAATGAATCATAAGTAATTAGTCATTGATATCCTATATATTTTTGTTTTGTGGTTTTTAGTCAATCAACATCAAAATTATCCCGTATTTAACTATTAAATTTTGTATGGGTTGAGATATTAGACATTTTTAAATTATGAAATCTAAAATTGCTTATGCTTTTAACTTTAGAAATTTCTCTGTAAGGTGTTCAAATTTTCTTTAAATAAAGTTTGCTCTTAGAAGCAATGTATTTTTTACTTTCACCTGAAAGAAAAATTGATATAAAAGTTTTTGCATTGTGCTGCCATCTATGAGTGATTTAAAAAACTATTACTTATGATCTTGCCCTTCTATTTGGTATGTTATTACGGTTAAAGAACTGCAAACAGTTCAAGAATTTACGAATTATCTACTAAAAATAAAATTTATAAACAAGAAAATTCATCTAAATAAAAAATAAAGCAAGTTCAATTTAAAGCTACAAACAGAGAAATGATCTTTTCTCTGTAGCAAAAAGTCTGATTGAAGAAGAAAAAAAAAAATTGTCAAGTATGGATATTGAAACTTATCACAACAGGATTCTTTATTGTGTGAAAAATCAAAGTTCTACATTATAACTTTTGAAATTCATTTTGAATAACTTTTGAAATTCGTTGTCGCAAAATTTCATTTACTCAAAATAAATATTAATTGTAATTACATGAACGAGCTCCAAAAATTGAACTTTAGGCCAGGGCTGTCAAACTCGCGGCCCACAACGAACATTTTTGCGGCTCGGTCAGTATATCGGCACACAATAATACATAATAAAATATCAAAATTTCCGCCTGAATAGGAAAGGTAGTAGCAGATAACATATGTCAAGTGTCAGGACATTACATTAAATTCAACATTACATTCAACATTAAATTTTTCTTGCATTTTTATATATGTTTATTATAATGTATTATGCAAAAAAAATTACGTTTCTATGAATAATGATTTCTTTTTTGCTGCCTACCTAAAGTTAAACCTTGTTTGCTTGGCCCAAGTTAACCTTTGAGTTTAACACCCTTGCTGTAGGCTGAACAAAATACTTTTCAAATATACAATTGAGTAAAATTTCTGACATCAAAAATTTCCTTCATAATTTCGAACTATAAACTTTATAAGTTTGTGCTTGCTTTTTCTAAAAAAATTAACACTTTTTTTGTACATCTAAATACAAATATATTAATTCAATAAAGTTCGCAAAGCTTTATTCAAGATAATAATAAAAGTTTTTTAAAAAAAAAAAATTATGTAAACACTATTTTTAATATGCCTTCTGCATTCCTCATGTATATGTTTTATAGTAAAATAAATAAATTTGAATCAACTTTTCTTATTTAAATTTAGATAATTTTAGCTATGTCATCTTTTTTTTATTTCTTTGTTTGTTTAAAATGTATCGTTGATTATCTATAGAATCTATTGTTAGTAAATTATTAATTTTTCTCTTTGTATTCTTGGCA
The DNA here is from genome assembly GCA_019973955.1 of Trichonephila inaurata madagascariensis. Classification (NCBI taxonomy): domain Eukaryota; kingdom Metazoa; phylum Arthropoda; class Arachnida; order Araneae; family Nephilidae; genus Trichonephila; species Trichonephila inaurata. Next base: position 215,715 of record BMAV01003486.1, read on the forward strand.
ACTTTTCCACCAATTACATCCCACATTGATTAATCGAATGCGAAGGAAGATACATTAAGTTGATACCGAACTCTTTACCGCATGTTGCGTCAACGAGTCATAGTGCTGCTACAATTAGTTTTATCTTGATTTGTTTTCATTCTTATTTATTATTGCAAAGTATGTACGTAATAGATTTATAAATGAATCCCATTCTTTTACATAATTCAAAAATCATACTTTTGACACAACTGGGTAACTGTGATTCTTTCGTCGTTTGAACTTAAACATAGTCATTTAAACTATTTGAGATCTATTCATATTTTTAACTACCATTATTCCCCATTATTATTCTTGGTGTAATCAGGTCTTCATTTCCAAGCCATTTATGCATTATTCTGCCAACAAGTGTTACTTTAATCTTTATTAACCTATTTAGTGTGTGTATTTGCACATTAATTATATGAGGTTCTATATCATAAATTAGCTTGCAAAGATTGAAGTCTATATGCTCAAAAATATATATAACTTTAACAATGTTAAAATGTAAAAAAAAAAAATGCTTAGCTGAAGGTTTTAATTACTTAATTATCTGTTGAATTAATAAAGTAAAAATAAAAAAAAAACTTATCCAAATTCGCAGTTTAATATTCTTTAATTCTCGAATATTATTTCGCTCTATTATTGTAGGGTCACAAAAGTATTCACAAATATTGATATTATTTAAATTCCTTAGTTTAAGTAATTTCTCTCATAACTATGCAATTCTTCCGATAAAATACTCATCGACTTTTTAATTGAAATTAAACAAATTGATATCAGTTAATTTTACACTTTTTAATAAATAAAATGTTTAGCAATTACACGATGCATGGAGTTAAATATTTTTACGCATAAAAAAAAATCTCAAAAAAATTCAATTTCATACACTAACAGCACACAAATAAAAAATAAACTTTTAAATAACTTTTAGCATAACCTTAAATATAACTTTTTATTAGTATATTTAAATGAATAAAATTTTCAAATTAACTTCTTTATATACGTTAACTTGGATATTATCAGATTTTTCTAAAAATTAAGTTATAGGCATTGAATTAAAGTATTAATATTAATATAATATAATTCTTTTTATTTATTTGTTGCTGAACTAAAACATCAATTATAAGATTTTAATGTACTCTGGTTCATAAATATATCTAAATAATGTAAAAGAGGAGGAAAAAGCCAATTTAGTCTTTTAATAATTACTTGTCATTAGAGAAAAAAGGAAAAGGTGAATTCTTC
>BMAV01003486.1:217080-279932 GCA_019973955.1 Trichonephila inaurata madagascariensis
AACCTCCACATTACGAACCTCTATATTGCGAATTTTTCTACATAGCGAACTTTTTTTCTGGAACCCAGAAGCATTTCACGATTTTCTTCATAAAATAACCTCTCTATAGCGAAGTGCATTTTCTATGTAACGAGAACTTTTTTCTTGTGAGTAAATTTTCCTTCTCTCTTTTTTTAAAGTACTTTTAGACATTTCAAGTTATTCTCTCTTTTAACACACTTTATAGTGGTCATAAATCTTGAACTGGTTTTATTAAATGCCAAACTTGCTGAGACCAATAGAATTCTGGGCGTTTCATCCAAGAAGTGCAACCTTAAACCCCCATTGTCCAGTCCACTGTTACATCTTCGATATCCCCTTTCACCCTCAGTGGAGTTGTCTCGTGTCCCCGTGTCCTTGAACTAGTTTCCGTTCATTTGTAGTGTTGATCAGTCTTACTGGTAGCTTCGTTTCTTGTAGCTCGAAAATGTTAAAACGTAAGTACTTGAGCATCAAAGAAAAACATCTAATTCTTCAGGAAGTGGATAAAAGCGTCAAGAAACTTTCCTTGCAGTTTTTTTTTTTTTTTGATAGGTAATATATATAAAATAAATATATATTAATTTACAAAAAGGTGTAAATAATTATTTTTTTAATATATAGTGTTTATAAAATTAAAATTTGTTTTATGTGGTTTATAAAGAAAATTGAAAAATGAACCTCTATATAACGAACTTTTTTTCAGGATTTAGAGACTTCAGGATTAGATAGATAGATATATCAGTTACCTATCTTATTTTATTGCTAAGTAGATTTATTAATATATCTATCATTATCGTGCTGCAAATTAGATAATGTAAGCCTATAGTAATCAAATAAAATGTATAAAAATTTTCAAAAATTCGAGAAAACGCCATGTGATTTTTAAAAATTTAGGACTTTTTTTTATTATTAATGAAATATTTTTGAGATGGATATATATATATATAAGTTACAACATACTCCTTCAATGCATATATAGATAAGCATGGCCTTTTGAAAATTATTCTTATCATTTGACCATATTTAAATTAGCTAATACGTTCGTATTTTAAGACCATTTAATAAAAAAAAATCAAAGTTAAAAAAATAAATGTGCAAAGAAAACAAACATTTTCTCAAAAAGGTTCTGTATTGCAATGTTATTCCTTTGAGACAACTGAAAAATAAATAGACAATTCCGGTTCAAATTCTAGGAATTAGAACAGAAGAGTACTTAAAATGTTCACTAATAAAAAAAATAATAATCTTAATATTACTGAGATAAATAAAGAGAAATAATTCTCTTCGAAATTGGCGGAAGAAAAAATAAAAATTGGTATAACTCTCAGAGGAGTTGCCACAATTTAGGAAATTTTTTTTGTTATTATAATTGAAACGGAAAAATAAATGTTGAAAGATGTTACGAAATGGCTTAAAATTACTGAAAAGATTTTTGATTCTTTTAGTTCGATTTGCATAATACGAACAAAAAATTTAATTAAAACCTCAAAAGTTCTAGAGGATTATAACTTCAGAAAAATTTAATTTGAAAGGCTGAAATTTATTTCATGTAAAATTTGAAGAAATCCTTTTTATTTGTCAACTTATCATTCACAGGTAATTTTTTTTATAATTTCAGATATATCAATATATATTTCATTTAACAAATTTTTAAAGTAGATACGTCATAATTTGAAAGGAGGTTTTTAAAATAACACAGTCTTATAAGATTTTTAAGGTTAATATTATTATTTGTAACATATAATTGGAAGCTTATGAAATATTGCCTTCTTATTTATGTTTTTAAGTAAATTATATAATTTTTTATGTAAATTCTATATATATTCTTTTTAATTATTTGGTATTCGTCCATAAGATAAATAAATTACTGATTTTTAAAATATTTTTTTAATTTATGTAATTAAATATTCCTAAATTTTGCATATTATAACTTTTTATTTTTTTATTCCGAATCAGTTGCTATTACAATTTATAAGGATAAAGAAAATTCAACAAATAAATGTATTAAGCACATTGTAAGAAAATTTGTGAAAAAAATTAACTTTCTAGTTTGTCAATGATTTGTTCATTAATTAAATCCAAACTGGTTTTTATATTTTTGAGGAAGTTATAAATATTTTAATGTTTAGATTTTAAAAAATGTTCTTTCTTTTTCTGGTTTTCTGGTTCTGTAAAGAAAATCATCTAAATTACAGTTTATGTTTTTCTTTTTTTTTTCCATATCAATATAATTTTACAGTTCACAAATCAAAGAAAAAAAACACCTAGACAACTGATCTTATCAAAGCTTGCTAGTTTTTTTCGTTTTGATTACTGACTACGTTCGAAACAATGATTTTGTAAAAGCATATAAATAATTTTTTTTTTTATATTTAGTTCCACTTGAATTAGAATATCATATAAATTATGTTAAGAATACTATAACAATAAAAGATTATTTAACTATAATTTTTCGGCAAAAAAATGAAGAAAAATTTGCATATCTTAAAAACATTCTCCTTTTAGGAAAATACTTTTATATTAATAATGTTTTCTCCTATATACACACAAAGCTTCTCTACAGAGCCTGGATTTTTAAAAAATTCACTTCATTTTTTAAGTTATTATTGATTTAAATAATAACTGATATTTTTGTTGACATTTCTCTATTCTGATATATTGAAAAAGGAATATATTTTTTTCTAAATTATATCTTTCAAAAATCCTAGTTCGGATTCTGAATTTCTATATATACGCAAAATATTGTCATTATAGAAGCATTTTCCATGAAGGAGAATGCTTTTCATTCTTGCCAAAAAATTACATTTAGATTATTATTTATAGTAATCATATTCTTAAAACAATTTTATATCTCTATTTTAAATCAAGTGACACTAAATATTAAAACCCAAACTCATTTTTACGCTTTTGCCAAATCATAATTACGAGAACCTTAATAACCAGATACCTTAAAACGTAATTTTATAACTTAACTATAAATGCATTTCGGGCAGTGTATAAATGATCTAAAACGAAGCTTTTTCAAATATCAAAAATATTAACGACTGAAAATTTTCAGAAAAAATATTTAATAAAATAATTTCTAAATTCCTTTTTTTTTTTTTTTTTTAAATATATTTTTTACATTAACTCTACCTGATATGAACATTATTAAAATATCTTTCCTCTAACAGATTTTTTTTTTTTAATTCTTTTTTTAAATGTGTTAACTGTCGTTAGATGTATCTCATTTAGTTCTCAGTAAGTGAATATGAAAAGAAAAATTAACTTTAAAACTCTAGTCAACACAAATTCCATTACACAAGAACACATTAGTTAATTTCCCCGTGAGCCCCCAAATAAGAGTCATCTCATTAAAACAGCTTATTCCGTGCAAAAGATGCTTTGGGAAATGTAAAAAGAAAGCAAATTAACGAATCTTGAGCGGAGGCAAAACAATGGGTCATAAACAATGAAAACACAAACAATCGTGACGGGATTTAATAAAGTGAACGCAGAAGCGATTGGAAAAACAAATATTTGTCCGTGTTCATCTCCGGGAAAACTATTCATAGCTGTGGCAAATGTTTCATCTGCAGACCGTCTTTTGATGGAGAGAAGAAAGCGCATTTGAATAAATATGGCGCGAAAAGCTATCGGCTGAGAACTAGATGTATATCGATCAATTTCCGCCAACGCTGAAAACTATCATTTTCATATTTAATGGTTGTTTTCTCGGTATTAAAATACTGTTACCTTCAAACTTTATTCTCTCGAAAATTGTTCCGAGGGAGACTGGCAGAAATGTAAATAACCGAGCGCCAGATATCAGCAATGGTAATCGGACATGTGAGAGTGGGAGGGAGTTTTTGCATTCGCTGGCTTAAATAAAACATAAATGTTATAAAACGGAACAATAGGAACACGGAGATTAAATTGAAATCGTATTAGAGGGAGAAAAGTAGTTTTCCTAGCCTCCATTTTTACATATGGATGAATTTATTTTCCAATCATACGCCGAAAGAGAACGTTTTTCCAAGCGGTTGCCAGTTATGATGTTTTGGAGGACACAGTTTCCATTTACTTGAGCGGCTCTCTGGTAATCTCATTTCTGCATTTCCATCACCGTGTTTAATAGGCAATAGAAATTCACATCCCCCCTCGTCCCTTATCTCGCTCTTCCTTCCCCCTTTTCTGTTTTCTCGCGGCACCACCCACCCGGAAGATGATTGGTGGATTAGTAATTGTTGTTTGCGCCGGGTCTTTTGCTAGTGTCTGAAAAGTGGTCTTTTGCAATGACCATTTCATCGCATCATGTTCCACCCGTATTTCTACGAAAGGATGAGGGCTCTGCGCCTGGCATGGATTTGGGGACTGAAGTTGAGAGGATATTCCGGTATGTCTCCTTCTCTTCGTACTCCCTCCCCCACTCCCACTAGGTCGTTATATCATCATTAACAAAATATTTAGTAGAATACTTCAGCAAGAGGTCCAAGTTTACACGTTAAAAAACTAGACAGCATGAATCATAAGATAAATTAAATCCTATACTAGAATTCTAAAAAATAAATAAATAAAAGGATTAATTTACAAATAAAATTATGAATCACTTCATAAGTTTATAAAAAGTATTGGAAGATCTGCTTTTGTACACAACTTCATAATATAGTTTTGGAATTTTAAAAAACTACTCTCTATAACTCAACTAGTAACATATTTTTTGTAATATATTTTGCAATTAACAAATCTTAATGAAATAATACCATTGTCATTCTGCAATTATCATTATTTAACAATTATATCATATTTTTATTTTAATAAAAAATTACCACAACTTTTAATTAAAATTTTACCCTCCTCTTAGTTTAATACCTATTAAAAATTCAATAACCTGTTACTCCCTGTACAATAATATAAAACTTTTATCAATATGCTGTAAATATATAATGAATAGAGGAAGGAAATGTGTTTATTAATTGTGTTTCATTCAAAGCACAAATATGAAAATAATAATAAACGAAGAATTTTTTACAAAATCCTTAGGAATAAAAAAAAATTATAATGTATCCAATAAGAATTTTTAAAAATTAAGAAATCTGAAGAATTAAAGATGATTTAATCCATTTAATTTTGACTTCCTATATTCTATTTTAAGACATTATGGAAATATCAAATCCTATAATAACAAACTGAAATATCAATTCAAAAATCAAACTTGAGAATCATCAATTAAAATAATTATATGAACTTGAAAAAATTGTATTATTATGTACAATGTTATTTAAAGTCCTTATTTCAATGCTAAATTTTATATATATTCTTTTGAAATTTTATTGAATTATATAAAAAGAGAAAAACAACTTTAAAAGATCAAATATAATTCAAAACACTTTTATAGCGTTATGAGTATTTCATCCATCAAAATACTTAAAATTTCTTCTTTAGAAAAACACTGATATATAATTAATATTATACTCTGAATTCACTATCCTAAGCTATATATTATATAATACTACTCATTTTTATCTAAAGTGATCAATCATCTTTCTGGTATAAAATGTGTTTCCTATTTCGTCTCTTACTCCGTAGTGCTAAATGAACTTTCACTTGACGTGTTAAAGCGAAAAATTATTTATTTCTGGAATATTTTTAAACTTTAAAAACTTTCCATTATAAACAAATAAATAAATTACAACGCTGCAACTTTTCTTGAAGGCTGAGACTTTTTTCCATCTGAAAATAAGTTTCGCATTTAGTTCAGGCTCTTTTATATTTGGTGAAAAAACAGCCTTATAATTTTTCCTTCATTTTCAAATATGCTTCTTTTATATTATAAAATGTTAATGAAATTAATTAATAATTGAAATATTTATTTTAGTATTCTTTTAAGTTAGGGTTTAATTAAATCATTATTTGAAATATATAAAATGCATTGCTAATTTTTTTTCAGTCTGTTTTATTGTTTATTTACATTGAATTACAGCATTACATTTTTACATTACAATACAGCAGTGTTTCCCAAACTTTTAGCATATGTATACCCTTCCGTTAATTTTAATAACGCTGAGTATCCCTCGTCAAAAATTAATAAAAATCAAAATATATTAATTCTTTTTTTTGTGTGTGACATACACAAAATAATAAGAAAAGAGACATAAAATTATTCATAATTAAATATAAATAAAAGTTATATTATAAATAACATTTATTTGGATGAATGAGAAGGATGAAATTGTTTGTGCTGGGATGACAGATCGTCATCATTTGGTTTCCAGGTTGTAAATTTTAATCTGAGATGCGGTTCCACATCCAATGTTCTATTCCATTTTTTCGACTTCATGCCTACAGATGCTGGAAAAGCAACTTAATATAAATATGAAATTGGAAAAGGCAAGATGTATTTCAGAACTTTTCTTTCAGCATTTGCAACCAGAATGATGTTAAAGTACACTCATTATGTTTATTTTCCTAGAATCCTTTTGCAGCCAATTCCAATATTTTATAAAAAATAATCAAAATCAGTGGGACTTACTAAAGTATACAACAAACATTTCCCATAAAAAAAAACATCGTACAAAAGCTAAAAATAAACAGGGGCAAGGAAAAGCCACTAGCGTTGAAGTAAATGTCTCTGTAAAGACGTGGGGTATATTCCCGGTCGACTCACAAGACTGTCTTGACTCATGCGAACGTCGTATTAGGCGCAGCTAAGTACGGTGCAGTGTATATCCCCTCCAAACTCCGGTGCAACGCGTAACCCCACCAAGCTCTTTCCATACCCCTGGGGATACACATACCACACTTTGGGAAACACTACAATACATCATAATTTTCAGATATTTCTGAAATCCGGTGTTCATACAAAAATAATAGTTTTGGTTAAAAAAATAAATTTTGAAAATGGCTTGATCATTGAAATGAAATGTCAAACTTTTTTCTGAGCATTTAGCCATAAATTATAAGCTAATGAACTAAAACCCATGTATCATTTGCATGTTTTCTTCAAATATATCTGTCAATTATATCAAGATTTAGATAAAATTTTAAAAACAAAGGTAATAAAGATTGAGCTAAATTGTGAAACAATCAACAAAGATTCCTGAAGAATGTTATATAAACAATAATATTAAAAAAAAGAAATATTATATATATATATAGTTAGAAAAAGTTTTAAAGAAATATATATATATATATAGTTAGTTAGTTAGAGATACATTTGATTTATTTTCATTGCAGACAAATTAAAATTTAAGAATTTTTTTTTTTTTTTTGAAGATGTATTTTATTTAGTAGACAGCATATGTTAATTGTTAAAGCTCTAAGAATTTTATCCTCTGAGTAATCCTTCTCAGTCTGTGTTTAATCAGTAATAAGCATTAAAGATTATATCAAATGAATGTAAACACTAAAAATGAAAATGCATTAATCAAAATTAAAGTTATTCGAATAATTATTTTTAATATCAATTGAAGTTAATTATTTTCAATAATATAAAAAAATTTTAGTCAATTCTTTTTAGTTATAACAATTCTGTAATAGACTATTTATATATATTACGATGAAAAATGTTGTCAATTTAGTTATTCATTATTAAAATATTGACAAATATTTCTAAGAATACTAATATTCATGAAAGTATCTTAAATTCATCTTCATAATGGAAAAAAAACGAATTTTTTTGTAAGATATTTATGTTAGTTTAACATATCTGTTTCAGTCTACTCTCAGAAGCTTAAAATTTTGCTAATATATAGTAAATTGACTTACTAGAGAATTATAACTTTTTAATTTTTCAAATTCACTGTGTAGAAAAATATAAAATGAACTGTCACTATTTTAAGGGAATGTCATCTATGTATTGTATATGTAATAGTCCTTTAAGCAGCAAAAACTACCAAATGACGAAATGAGAATATTTACACTCCGCTTTCTCTCAAAAAGGATTTCTGGAAGATTTCCCATTTTTTCAATGTAAAATGCAATAATGTTATAAAAAATTGTTCACTTCATGTGAATATGCTTTAGAAAAGGTATATGACTTATACTAAGTTCAAATAAATCTCCCATAATTAAAAAAAAATCTCACATTCTAGACAAACTAAAAATTTACTTGCTTTCATTTCTTATGTATAGATAGACCTTTTACAAATTAATTCTAACTATATTCAAAAGCTTTAATTCATAATTTTAATTAAAGTTATTTCTATATTTTATTTTGCTTTTCGCCATCTTGAAAGGAATAAAAAATACAGCGAATATAATCCAAAGAAAACATTTGAAAACACTCAATGAATGTGTAGCAGAATAAAGATAATCGTTTTCGAACAGTTAAACTTTAATTATTCAAAAAAAGAACTGTTCTCTAAACAATCTTAATTGCAATCTTTCGATTCCCGTACGAGTGAGATAAGAGCCTTCAAAAGATATTGTCCTATGCGCTTTACTTGTAACAATAAATCAGTTGAAAAAATCATTTACTCGGCAGTCTTCCGATACGCGCTTATAAATATATGTACCATTAACCAAGAACTTAAAAAACAAAATAAGTGAAATAAAAAAAACAATTTCATCTAGATAGAGCGGCACCCTCCCAAAGGACTGAAAACAATTCGAAATTGTCTCCCGAAAACTCCGACCATGAAGAATGCCTCGAAGAACACCCAGAGGAACATCGAAATAGAAAAGAAGGATAGTATCTGATTTTCGCGAAATACGATACTCTCCGAAGAGTACAGGCTATGGTGCGGAACTTTCCTGGAACAGTAAAATTCGAATACAAAACATTTTTTTAGAGGATTCCGTTTCCCTTCGTTTAAATTAGAGTTTCGATAATATGAATATCGATTAAAAGCAGGCGGCTTTTGTTGTGAAAGAAATCACAATGGTTCATTCCAATTCTAAAAATCTGTTTTAAGAAATCAGAGATGTTTCAAGAGTATTGTCAAAACTCACTAAGATGAAAGCCAGATAAAAACTGAAATAATTTGCGTACAGCAATGAAAATTGGAAGAATAAAACACGAGCTCTTATTTTTTGTTATCTATCAACTTCTTATCTTCTTTGACATTTAAGTGTCAACTTTTTCTAGTTTATCAACTTCATTATTTCCAGCAATTATATCAATAAAATTTCTAATCTTAAGCGTCTGGATATACATATGAGCTGACAAATAAAATCACTTTCATTTTCTAACAAGAAATATTTTTTTATGCTAATATGATCAATATTAACTTATGTTTTTACATATCCTCTTTTGTTTACTTTAGAAAGCGTGTGTTTTTCTTTTAATTGACCAAATTTTAAAAGGGAAATAGTTCAGATGCTTACATTTTTCTTAAAGTAATAAAAATTGTCTTTATTACACGAATGAGAGAGGGTGTTTATTAACGTAGCGTTATACAGCAACATGAAGGATGATGCAACGGATTTCGAGATTGTGAACCACAGTGAAGTGACAAAGTCGACACCTGAGCTGGTATCTCTTCTCCAATCTTCCACACCACGCCAATAGGAGGTCTTCAATGATATTTGGACTTGAATCCGTGACACGCCGTTGACAAGTTTATGAGCATGATCATTAGGCTACCGCGGCCACTTTCTTTATTAGATAATTAGTATGAAAATGTGCCGATTCATTGCTAAAATATTGGTAATTATTCAAAAAAATTTTACAAAATTTGCAGGAATTCACGAATTTTCTAAAATGTATCTGAGCAGTTTGAGTGAAAATCATACTAAAAATTATACCGAATTCTATTATGATTGTTTAATAAATACGTTATTTTTATGAGAAAAAACCATATTACTTTATTAAAATAAAAAGTATTATTTATATATTTTTATTTGAATTTTTTTTATACTATTAATGTGTTTCATCAGAATACATTAGCTTCAGAAATAACTTCGATTCCTCTGTATTAAAAAAAAATATACAACTTAAGATTCTATTTGAATTCATATAGCTTTTAATAGTACGACAACTGTACGGTCAATTTAATTAGTCATTTACTCATTATCAAAGTTATTGGTAGACATAAATACCTAACAACTCGATTTCAACTTTAAGTGAACAACAATGCTCGCCAAACTTGAATAACTATAGATAAAAATTAGTTTAAAATAAAATTATGATCCATTCTTCTGAAACGCGTTCTGTAATAATGAGCAATTTTTACTTCTCTAAACGACGTGAGACAGCCTTTTCCCTTAAAACGAAGCCTCCGTTTACTCCAGCATTCATTATTAAATGCAAGTGAGCTTTTCAAAACAACGAAATAACTTAAGCAAATTACTTGGAGGAACAAACAGCAAAAGTAAGGAGTACTTTCATTTCAAAAGACAGTGGGACTGGGAGGATGCAATTAGGCCTCGGAGGAAATGACATAATTTCAACAATAAAATTATTGATTAATGTGCATTTCCTGAACGAGGAACACTTTTAAATTCTCCCCGCTGCTCATTGCTATGCACTACTGGAAATACATTTCTCTTGGCCTTTGATGTCAAATTTCTTTTTGAGGAGAGAGAGTTTTAAAAGTCGCTTTCTCTCCGTTCACTCTGAGACCACGTGTGCTATAATGAATACTGCGACAATAAGTTGTTTCCTGAATGAACCGTTTAAAACTTGATAGAGCATTTAAATTTTGTAATATGTGGCTCTGTATGTTCGAAAATGGGGTTCTTTGATGACAAACATATACGTTTTTTTTCAGTATTGTTAGTAAATAGAAATATATATAATATTGAATGCAACTTTCGTCCGGATGTGTTTGATTTAAACGATGAATATTTATATTAGGGTTTTTCAAATGAAACATTTAAGGAACAACAACCAAATGCATTTTAACTATGGAAATGAGACGATGATGAATTATAAATGTTCTTATTAAAATTGTAAACATACTATATAATATGAACCAAAGTTTTGAAAGAATTTGTGAGCTTTGATTTCATTTGATTTTTGATTTACATTATGCTCTGAGCAATTGGCGAAGGGCCTCGTAATTTTGAACCTAGGTCAAATGACTAGAATTTCTGAGGATTTTACTTTAAATCACATTCGTCGAATAAAAAAATGATGTTAAGTTTTTTATATCACATTCTAATTTCTTATATTTAAATAATCAAAAATATTTGCCTTTATTTAGGTAAAATCTTTTTAGATGTGACTTATTAATACTTATCAGTATCAATATTTAACACTTATTTTTTGATAGAATTAAAACAATTAATGAATGGCTGAAAACTCTTCTTCTAGATAAGAAGTAGTAATAGTAGTAGTATATTAGGTAGAATAAAACAATTATATACCTCAAAAATATCAAAACTAACAAAAGCTTGTAACAAATCTTGCTTTTAGCAGTACGTTTCCTGTACCTAAATCGAAGTCTATTTTGTTTATTTTAAATATTGTATTAATCTATAACTAAACATTAAATGCGTATAATTGAATAATATGTATTGCGCATAAAATTTCGGTACTTATATTTTTGAAATCTCAATATAGTAAATTTAACTAAACTGTATAGTTCTGTAGGTCTAATCTTTTATTTCATTGTGAAGATATCACAATAGACTCTAGCAAAAAAGAATGTAAACAATTTTTATAAGTACTTCACCATTAATGTTTTGCAAGACCAAACAAATGATCAGGCAGATTTAGTTGTTTTTGTTTTGTTTTTTATCAATGGAGACTTTTTCAAAGAAACTGGTAAGTTACATGAAACTAACAAATATAAACAGCAAATAGAATTACAATAATTATTTTGATTATTTAGGTCTTCCTAAAAATTTAAAAAGCATAATTTTAAACTCTGAAAAAAACTTTATCGACTCATATGTTTTATCTTGTTAAAACATTGCAATATTTGCGAATAAGTTTTTAAAAAAACTCATCTTTATATTTCGTTTATCTAGAATTAATTAATAACATTTGCTAATTTTTAAATTATGAATTAAAACTTATAAATGTTTATATTTTTCTTTATCTTGTTAAGACATTACAAAATTTTAAACATGAGGTTTTTGAAGAAAATTTCTTTTTGTATTTTCTTTTTCTTTCATTAATTATTTTTGAGGTTGAAATTCTTAAACTTCATGTAAAATAAACTATTTACTAGTTTATATACGTAATTGTAGAGCTGAACTGAAATTGTATGATTTTTGAATTTAAAAACTAATGGGCATTTTGTAAAATCTGTCGAAAGTGGAAAATGATGCAATAATTAATATCATATTCTCTATAAACTACTAACGGTAAGGGGTCAATATTCTTCCTTTTTATAACATATTTTGAAATGTTTTTATTGAAAAATAAGAAATACATTTTCTCTTACTTTTCAGACGGAAAATGCCCTACTCCAGGATGTAATGGGTCAGGGCATGTTACCGGCCTCTATTCTCATCACAGAAGGTGAGTAAAGAAATTCTCAAAAAAACAAAAATTAATATCACTAATTAATCCAAAAACAATTTAATTTCTTTGTTTAAGTTAATGTTTTTTTTTTCAATTTTTCAAAAACTTAACAATTTTTTTATTTGAAAAGAATAAAAAGTGAACGAAAATTAGTAGAAAATAAGTTTATGAGAAATAATTTAAAAGGCTTAAAAACAACTTTTTTGTATTTCAGCTTATCTGGTTGCCCCCGCAAGGATAGAATAACTCCAGAAAGTAAGTTGTTTCTGTTTAGTATATAAATAATGTTAATTAATTCAATTGTTAGTATTTTCCGTCTATTATCATTTCAAGCGTGAACAGAAAGCAGAGTATCAAAAAAAAATGAGAGCAATTTAATCATTTTTAAATTAACATCTTTTTTATAAATGCAATTGGAAAAAATCAAAATTTACGCCTTAAAACTTATTGTACAATGACATACTATTAATGCTTATCACGGACTGATCTCCAATTAAAACTTGCCAAATAAGTAAAAGCCTTTTTATGCGCCTAAATTAAATTTTACGAAACAGTTCGAAATCCCGTTATTCCAACATTTTCTTTCACATCCTCAAAAACAAAATTATAAATTGAAGGAATTCATCTTATTAGACATGAAGATTAAAAGCAAAGCTAAGTAGGTACTGTTTTAGTTAAAAAGCTCTTATTAACGAAATCTCACAACGATTTTATTTCAAACCAATTTTAAAAGATACAAAGATAAAAAACGGAAATGTTTTCTTGCTTATGATATGTATAATGAGTAGAAATATATACACATAATAACATTAGTTTTGCTCTCAAATGTCATAAAATCCACGAAGTTATCAAATATCTAATATTTTCTTAAAATTATATATATACAAAAGATTTATCGCATTCAAACTAAAATATTGAATGCAAATTTTTTATTCGGAATGTTTTTCAAGCTCTCGATAGTCTCTAGGCAAAAGGTTCTCGTTTATTCTTCCGTTATTAATATATCAATTAATATATAAATAATTCATAATTCAATCTCAAACAATAGATTACATAATAATTTTTGATTATAAAAAAATTTTATAGTTTGTTTTTTTTTTTTTTTTTGATAAAACCAAGTGATTGAAATGTTTGCTATCATAATTAAAACGCATGCGTTATAAAAAAAATACATTTTTTTATTACATTCTCAAAAAAAATTTTATTTTTGCAATTTATAAGTTCACAAATTGTATTCATAACACATAAATGGTAAACATTAAATGGTAGTGATCTAAGGGAAAACAATAATTCCTACGAATTTACGGGAATTATATTAATTTTCCTTTAAGATTATTTTAAATTCATTTTTTTCTACTTTTAAATTGAATAGAGCAGATCTTAGAACTAAAATTATACAATAAAAGGTTTCCATGTTTTTAAGTATCAATAAATAATTTTACTCTCTTTCTTCTATATCTTAATTTCTTATTCACTTTTAATGGACCTTCTTACCTTCTTTCTTCTCTTTATAGTTTTAGCCTTACATGAGACAATACTGAAGTAAGTTAATTTTTATATTGCTATTATTACAATAGAAAAATAGTAAAACTCTTCAGTTTTGGAATTAAATGCATTCATACAAAATTAATAGTTGTTGAATATTAAGCTTTAATGCACAATTTTAAAATTTTGTTTCATGTATAAAGGTTTTAGTGCATCTCTTTTTTTTTAATTATAGCTTTAATTTTTGTGTAATAACTTTTGCAGAACTCATATTTACCTGTCTTGTCTTCTGTAGCTAGTACATAAATTAATTAAAACAATTGTGTAGTTTGTTTCTGTAGTAACTGGATTTGATTTAAAATATAAGCATCAGTATATAAAGTGTCTGAATCCTGCGTCTTTTTTTCTTACAAGAAAACAATATAATTTTTTTTCCAAGCATTTTCCTTTTTTTTTAAAATTTTAAAAAAAAAAAAAAAAAAAATCTTATAGTTTGTAGAATAGGATGGTTTCAATTTTGTTTCAAAATTATGTAGCAACTGAACGAGTTTTGGTATTTATTTGAAGGAAATAAATAAAAAAGAAAGAATTCCTAAGTTTTAGTAAATGAATTCCTTTCCCACTTTACAAAATGTAGATTTCAAAACTAAATTAAAATTACACCTAGTGATCAAATTAAAAATATGTTGCTTAAAATGGGGAATTTTAATTACATGTGATAGTTGGTATAGTTAATTAAAGCATAATATTGTTTTAAGCATATATTATTAAGATCTTAAAAAAATTATTAAGATCTTACGAAGAGTATTAATAAAGTTATACATAGTATATTATTCCTTTCATGATATATTAGTCAAAGAAGGTAACTTACGATTAAAATCACTTTGAGAAGCTCTTTGAATAGTTCTCCCAATTCTTAGAGATCAAGTGCTCTATATGAAACTTATCAAATGTTACATAAACACAAGTTATATATACAACATGGTCCATAAAAGGAAATCTGTTCAACCTAGTCATGCCATTAGTTCTGATGCAAAAACTAAAAGAAAAAAAATTTTAAGGATCGTAAATATATTTGGACATCAAAAGAGGATTATTCAATTAACGAATAAATAAGAAATTTTATGAGACCAACGTCGTTCTAGTTTGTACTAAACGCTGTCGTCCACGCTCGATGAGAACACAAAATAGTCGGGGAGAGAATTCATCAAAATCCTTGTCGAAAGTAGACTCTTCTTACTAAACAGACAAACTTGACAAAAAGATCAATGTGTCGTCCAATGAACGAAGCCCTTAAACTAAGAGGTTATCAAAGAATAACAGGCCATTTTTTTACAAAGGAATTAAAATCCAGAGGTACCTTAAAGCAAAAGCACTGTTACGGATGCATGCTCATAACGGCCACAGACGAATTCTGTTTACCGTCGAGAAAATATTTGACTTTGAAGAATCTATTAATCACAGGATGACCATAACGTAGTGGGATTCAAAAGTTCCCAGACTGAATCTACAACTTAAAAAAATATTACCAGTTAAGTTGCTGAAACACATCCCCCTTCGAAATAAGACCCTTGAGCAACAGCACACTTTAGCCATCTCTTGTAAAGTTCATTGAAACATTTCTGAAATCCATGTTCAGCTAAGTCCTTTAATTGAGCCTGCGATGCACTTTTAAATTCATCTGCAGATTGAAATCGACGACCCTGCAAGTGACATGCCAGTTCAAGAAATATTCTGAAGTTTCAGGGAGCGAAATCAGGGGAGTAAGAAGAATGTGGCAAAACAGTTGTTTTCATTTTCACCCCGTTGTTCTTCGAAGCAGGACCTTACGTACCGCCAAATAAACCTTTTCAATGTTTTCAGTGGTACTTGGAAGTCTGTGGATGTCATTAACACTTTCCCTGCCTTCTCTGAAATGCCAATGCTACTCAAAATCTTGCATTCGAGATAATGCACCACTGCCTTAAACATGCTTCAACATTCTGTAAGTCTCCGTAGCACTCTTTTCCAAGCCAACATAAAATTTGATATTATTCTCTGCTCAACAAACGCAATAGCTTTCAATCGCCGGCTACCAAATGCATCCACCTACAAAATACGACTCCGTGGCAAGCCAACAGCATCGTGATTTGGGACAAACATTCTTAGAAAAGGGGAAGAATGCCGCGACACAGAAATGTTATCGTAGTCGCTCTACTTCAAAAATGTTTCAAAGTTACAGGCTTAGTCCGGGAACTTTTGAATCCTACCTCGTATTTGCAAGGATTGTGTAAGAAGCTAAAGAGAAGAGAGAAAATATGCGAGGAGATAATTCATGATCCGTCTTCCGTTATGGTTAGATAAGGTGACAGCTATGAAGGCATCCCAGAGATTCGTTTCTCCGAAAAAGAAGAGAAAACGTCAACAAAAGTTCAACAAGATACTATCGTAAAACTAATATTGAAGCCCTTGAACGTAAGCCTGTTCAATGGAAGTGACTGAACTCTTCAACATTTATGTGGTCCTACTCATAAAGGGAAGATGGCCATGTGGTGTTCGAAATAGAATGTTCCGGACTTAATAGAACACGAAAGTTAACTTTCCAGCTGTCCAGATTTAAATCCACTCGACATTATATTGTGGTCAGTATTGAAGGTAAAAATGTGCCGAATCTTAGTTTTTTTTTTTTTTTTTAATTTTTATTGATAACAATTATAAAATTCCCGTGCACCACAAAGTATCACAAAAGTAAGTATAAACAAATGTTACAATGGAAAGGAAAAAAATTAAATTCATGAAGGATTTCAAATATTTATGATAAATTTACAGAACTTTTCAAAAGCACTTCTGGTGGAAATAAGTTGGTGAAGATTCTGAGGCCAATTTATATTAAGTCTCTTGAAAGCAAGTCTTAGGATGTTTCGTTATATTTCAAACTTGGAACAGAGAAGGAGCACATGTTATACATTTTCTTCTCCATCAATATCACAATCACAAGAAGATGTCGGAACTAAATTAAATTTGTTCAAGTACACTTTAAAGTTGCGGTAACCAGTTAGAAATTGGGTTATTTTGTAATTAGTATAAAAATGATAGCAGGCCAATCTCTCATGAATGGTTGGAAAAAATGTCTTCATTAAGCTCCCTTTATTTGAAATGAATCCCAGTTTGAACAATCTTAAAAGTTATGAAGGAAAACACCGATGGAAATTCCAAGGAGTTAGTGCATGTCCCAATAGATGACTGACCATACGGACTTAAACCTGAGTGAAGTCAAATGGGGGTAGTTTTGAATAAAAGGTGAATACATTGAATTTAAAAGTAAAATAAAACTGTAGGAATATTTAATTTTAAATTCTAATTCAAAGATTGTTTAATTTTAACTCCTTTATAATTGTATCAGAGTTTATGGCATGATTAGATATATTACCTTTAATAAGATTCGATGAGATACGGAACTTTTTACCTAAAATATCTCAACTCTTACAAAAAAAAAACTTTTTATAAGAAAAACTACAGAACTATATTTAAAATTAAAAAAAAATGAGCGTAAGCACCGCTTTTAGCCGTGTGGGGAATACTTTTTAAAAAAGAGAGTTAAAATTGTGTCTCTCGTATGCAATGGAACAAGACAGGTGAAAATGTGGTTCCGAGTGTTTTTGCAGCGATGGGATCTTGAGGTCGCGTGTTCTTCTCTAGGTGTCCCACCAACGGATGTAATGGCAGAGGGCACGTGAACAGTAACAGGATCTCGCATCGGAGGTTGGTAACCGACTGCCCTCATCTGTACCTTATTTCTGTCTTGTTTCACTTCTCGGTACCGTAAATAACGAATAATTATCTTTCACTTGATGCAACCGTCTTTAATAAGTAATCCAGTTTGCAACTTTGTTTTATTGTACATAAAAATTTTAATTTTAAATATGTATATATGTTCTATGTTCATATTTATATTGAAACATAATTGTTTTGATCCATATTGGAGCTACGTGACTCAAATATTCTTATCAAAATCGTGAGAAAAAAATAAATAAGGCATAACAAAATATACAAAAAAATTGACTTACGGAAGATTTTTTTTAAGATAAACTATAAAAATAGCATAAATGGTCAAAGCAATTTTTTTTTTTCATGTTTGCTCTTTCGTTCCTACTAAAGTAAAATGATGATAATAAGCCAAAATTGTTTAAATTTAAGTAAAAAACAACAACTTTATCTAAATATCAATGGAACCCTGCAGAAACTTAACAGTTTCCTTATTGAAATTGTTTTGAAATCATCTTTTGATAGCAAATCGAACTCAAAGAAGTAGCTCTCTTATACCTCGATAATGATTCTGATCAATAACAAAGCGTCGTAAATTTTAAAAGAATTGAAAGACGAAAATGTATTAGAACTGCCACTAATGGAACGAAATAAATAGAAATTGTTGCCTTATATGCATATATGTATATTATAAACGCGTTATTGAATTCTGGAAACTTTTACGATGATAAGTTATTTCCTTTTTAAATTGGATCTGAAATTATTCGATAAATGCAAGGGAGCTAAAATTGTTTCATCAATAAATATATATAATAGCGTCAATATCAATCCTTAAACACAAATATTGCACATTTAACGTAATTATATACAAGATTAGATGGACATAAGTGAAAGCAGTGTCATTTTTCTTTATTTACTAGCTTATCTGGGTGCCCTATTGCTGCAATGGAGAAAATGGTCCAAAAGGAACAAAGAGCCACACCAAAACCATCTCCGCCAGTTGGACAAAGTAAGTTTCTGTTAATTAAGTTTTATTTCATTAATTAATAAAAGTTTTCACCAGTATTAAAAAATACAATTTTATTTATAGTTCCTTCTGGACCATCGTCTCCTGATTGCGTTATGAGGACACTTTGTTACGTAAAACATACGGACATGCCAGACTACAGGTATCCCATGTATGGACAGCCAGTGAGATCGCCTATGGATAAATATGGCCGCCCTCAAACCCCTGATTATAATTCATACGACAGTCAGAGGTTTTATGGTAGGCCGATGGTGCCAAAAATTAAGTCTGAATCTCCAGATGGACAAAACATGCTAAATAAACCTAAGTAAGTCGTAATAAATCAGAATTTATAATTCTTTGAAAAAAGCTTTGACTTTTTTTTAATATCACAAATTCATAAGTATGTCAAAAGGAAATTGCTTTATACAAAATAAAATTAATTATTTATTTTTAATTTTATACAGTTTAGTTCTTAATTTATCCAATTATTAATAGATATTATTGCTGCTCGGACACATTATTGACTAAACCCATACAATGTGAATCAAAATATTCGCTTTAATGACCAACTGAAAATGTCAAAAGTAGATTTTTTTTTACTCTTATTCTATATATATATATATATATATAAGAAAAATAAAATAATAATTTAAAAACAAGAAAATTATGAGAATTTTTTTAAAATTTCAAGCACTTTTAATTAATAAACGTCTTTTAAAAATTTATGAGCATTTAAAAAACATTTTAGCACATTTTTTATGCTTTTTTCTTGTTTACTTAAAATGTGTTTGTTTTTTTCTGTGTGTGTGCGTCCGGAGCATTTGTTATTTTGTTATTCATCATCTTTATTCACGCTTAACAGATCTAAATGTACAATTAAAAAAACTTTAATTCATTAGAAAATTATTAATGGGCGAAATTCATATGATGTCATTTAGTGACATGATAACGGCAATCACGTGTTTCTAGCCAATCAGTTCTCTCTGTTGCCAACATTACGGATACTTTTCTTTCAAAAAGTATACATTTGTCAATAATTATAACATACATAGATAAGCAAAATGCACTTAATTTAAAAATAACTTATAGTATACATTTCTTCTTTTGAAATTTTTTTTGAAGAATTTCAAACACTTTAAAATCTATACCCAGTTATCAAAGTTGAAATTTAATTTAAATTTTACAATGATGACAAGTACAAGTTTAACTTCACTTTGTTTTGAATTCAATGGAGAACACGTGATTGTATTTATCATGTGACCGTCATGAATTTAGTCCACCGGAATTATTGAGAGATGGGAAAACATCAACTTTAAGAACTTAAATTGCAAATTCTTCAACTATTCCATTGACAGTATATTTTCCGCTCATATACCCATAATAATATTTCACTACGTAAATATTTTTTTAAGAAACCCTGAAGTTTTTATACGAGGTAGGATCCAAAAGAGAGGGGATTGGGGTCACCCACGACAAAAAAAAATAGTTACAGATACAGCTTTTAAAAAAAACACACACATTCCCCACCATATCATATTCTTTACTCGGGATAGTCTTCCCACTTGCTGATTGAACTTCGTATGAAAATATTTTGTTTTGAAGTTAATTATCTTCGTTCTGCGACGCGAAAATCGGGAATTTTCAAGAACAATTCTGTAACATTAAAATTTGTCGGAGTTTGGGTGAAAAATATGTAGACTTTAGAAATGTTAAGGAAGGTGTACTGTGATTCGGTGATGTTGCGATCGAAGATGTACGAATGGTATCGGCATTTAAAAAGAGGCAAGAATTCATCGCAAGAAGCCTTATTTTGACATTTTTTGTTGTCTGAGGACACCGACTGTATGACAATGCATCTGTATATAAGTTCAAATTGATGAAAAATTTTCTCACCAAAACTAAAACTTGAGTGCTTTCATGCCCCACCTTATTATTAAACTCAATCCCATATGACTTATTTATTTCCACCGAAGAAACAAAATCTTTATTTCTCATTTCGATATTCTCCTCATCAGTCTTCATTCGCTTAGCAGTGCTTCCAAAGGCTGTAAGAGCTATGTCAAAAGTATATTGTTATCTAAGGTGATTATTTTGAACTATTCTAGAGAAGGAATTTTTCGCTATCCACCAGAACTTGTAGATTCTCAACTAGTCTCTTCTCTAATCAACAATACTTAAAGAGTTATTTAGTTTCAGCATATTCAGAAATTTATTTTTAAAACTTATATAAATTTCTGCGAGTGAAAGGAAATTCGCCTCAAGGTAAATAAATGTTTATCCTTTTAGTATGCCATTACCCCAAATGTGCGGCGGTGGGCAAAGGAATTCAGTCGTGGTTTCATCAAAACAAGTTTACTCTCCTCCTCCACCACCGACCAATGATTCCGAGCAAACGGAACCAGTGGATTTTTCAACTGGACACGATGACAGAGTGCCCGGACCTCATTTACTACCCAACGCAGCACCCTCACCTTCACCGCGGTCTCCGGCCACCGGAAGGTCGCCATTAGACGCATCTCCTCACTGCCCCACACAACATGTTCCCTATCCACAAAGTCCTTTAGGACCTCCACCGCCAGCAGACAGAATACAGCATCACCACCTGATGCCTTCCCCACCAGAATACGTTCCCGAAAAGTAAGCGTGATCTATTTTTTTTAATGTATTTTTGTTTAAATATTAACAAAAACAGATCGTTCGCGTCATTGAATTAAGCTTAAACATTAATTGAGTTTTATTACTTCGTTCAGGAATTAATTTTTGAGATAGAAGGCTTTAACCGAGGAAAATCTTACAAAATTTTTAGGGCTCTTATTTTTAAAATCCTATTAAATATTATTAGGTCTACCGGAGAGTTCTATCCATTTTTAGAATAAAACAATGTAATATAATTTTTTCATATTTTGAATATTTTTTATAGAATAATACAATTGTGCCATCATTATTTATGACTTCTTGCCAGCGTAATGGCAATTTATGCATCCCATTATTTAAAAAATGCCTTATACCTAGAGGCGAAAAACTGAACCAGTACTTGTCTGACATCGTTTTTAAAGTTTTTGCCTTGCAAAATATTTTGTGGGAACAGAAACAAGTGGAGGAAAAAATCGAAGGGTGCTATGTCCGAGGAGTATAGTGAAAGCGGCAAAATTTTCAAGCCTCACGCTGTGAATTTCTGACGAGTCTCTAAGGCAGCAGGTGACCTGGCATTATCATGAACATGCCTTCCTTTTGAATGATGATGGCTCCTTTTCTTTGAGTGCTGTTTTTAAACTGTCCAATTGTCCTCTAATTTTTGCTTTTGGTTCAGCTTCAACTGCTCAAAATGTATTGGTCCTAGAATGTCAAATCATATACGCACCATTCTCTTACTTGAATTCAACTTCAGTTTAGAGGTGGGGGGAACATATTGTCCTGGTTCCGGTGCCCGTTTCCTTAGGATATATTCATAGGTAATCCACTTTTCATTCCAGTTATCATCCGGTCTAAGAAGGGTTCGATTTTTTGTTCGGTACAAGCAGAAAAGTGCATATGATGATACGATCGTTCAGATTATTCTCAGTTAACTTATGTGGTTCCCATGTCGAGTATTGCCACACCAATCCTTATTTCCAAATATGGTCCGATGGTTTGTTGAGCTGAATCAAACCTGTTCTCAATCTGATGTTGTCGAAGAATTTTGCTCTAACGTGATCTTGACAGTGCTGTCGTGGTTGCCCAGAGCCTGGCTTATCAGAAAGGTCGAAATCACTTACTTCAAATTTTTTCGAACAAGCTGCATGTTCTATCAGAAACTGCACCTTCTCCAAACACTTTCAATGAATTTCTACTGGCCCTTGTAGCATTTGTCGCAAATGAAATTCGTCAATAGTTATGTATGATCGAGAATTTCACTTAATACTTACATAAATCATCTTCATTTTAGTTCCATTTCTGGGTCAGTATGTATACATTCAGTGAAAAAAAAGAGATTCGAAAATGTGTCAAAGGTGAATATGCGTATACTTGAAACTTGTAACTGGGACAAATAGAACTTTTCGGTATACCTAATAATAAATATATACGAAATAATCAAAACACATTTTTTGCTTGATAGTTTTGGAACTTTTAAGAATTTCAAGGCTATTTTCCATTAATATTCAGAACTTCAAAAAAAAAATTTTTTTTTTCCCCTTGAATTGAAATTTATTTCAGCGAATCATACCAATGTCTGAGTTTGGGAACATTTCAGAATACTTTTATTTATTGTGATGTTTTGATGATAACTGATAATTTAAATAATACCACGTACCAGGTTTTTTGATTAAATAAGATTTGAAAAGATATCGTGGTTATATTAATTGATAAGTTTATTAAAAGGATTTCATTGAGGATTATAAAATAGGATCACAAGAAATATTTAAGAAATCGCAAGATATTATTAATAACGATATTTGAAATTTTTCAACATATGTTCGTACATAAAGTTTAATTGAACGACACATTTGATTAAGCATTTAAATAGCATTTGTTTGAGTTTATACGCATTAAATCCTTAATAATCAATCATTTCCTTCAGTATGATATTTGCTGTTATATAAAGTAATATAATAAATTTCATTTTCCAAGTAACGAGGAAATATTACCCTTTTTTAGGTGCATGCCACCAAAAATAAAAAGTCGAGGTCGAGAAGGTCGAGAACTGATTCATTGCCCTACTCCAGGCTGTGATGGAATGGGTCATATATCTGGCAATTACGCAACGCATCGAAGGTAAGGATATTTCACTTGGAGATCCATGTAAATGAAGACAAACATTTATAAACATAAAAGTATCGAAATGATGGATTAACTTAAGTCAAAAGAGGTTGCAAAAACTTTCTTCAGCAGTAAATTATTAAAACTTTGACTTAACAAAAAAAATGCACAAATAATGGCTTTATTAAAATAATTTTTTGAAATATATATAAAGAAAAATTCTCCTGACATGCAGAAATGACCCGCAATCCTGAACAAATAGTTAAGTATATCTTCTCTTTGTTATAAAACTGGATCTAGATTCAGAAAAGTATAGTTAAGTAGAAAATATCTAAAAATTAATGTCATATTTTAAATTAGCTAAAAAGTGGAAAAGTATATTTTCTGTACGGCAATGTCAAATGGATTTGTTACTTATATGTTATCGGGAACAACTTAAATGTATTGAAGTGACATGTTGTAACTATAAATAAATTTATATTAATTTGATAAGTTATATTGATTTTCCAAAAATGTTTCCTTGCTTTAAAACAAAGACGACTTTCAGAGCGAAAAAAAAATATCATCGCAAGAATTCATAATCTGTAAAAAGCAGAGGGACAATTTTATCATACAAAAATGAATGAGAACTTGAAAATAAATCTCATTTATCTATATGTATGCAAGCATAATTTTTTACTTTTAATTTAATCGGAAAATTTTAATTTTAGACAGAATACTATAGATGTGAAAATGCTGTCATGAGCAACTCTTTTTAAATAAATTTTGTAAGCTTTCTAACAAGGTCAGAAAAGAAATTTTTCAGTAATGTATTGTACAAAAGGGTTTTATATAAAAAGAAGGGCAAACAAGAAAATTAATATTATTGAATTGTATTCGATATCAGCTTTAGTCAGTGCCGGTTTATCCATTGGGCGCTTGGGGCAGGGGCCCAGGGCCCGGATAAACTAGATTTAACCAGATTTTTTGGTTATAAATTTCAATCCTCCAGTGCCAAGGGGGCCTATAGATATTCTGTACCCAGGGCCCAAAATGAACTAATTGGCATTGGCTTTATTTCTAGTTCTTTCAGTATTTTACTGCTATCAAAATAATATTTTAGAGTAGTAAAATATTATTATTTTCAAATATAGAAAGCTGCAATAATAATCTTCTAATTTATCCTGATTTTATTTTCAGTCTCTCGGGTTGCCCTCATGCTGACAGATCACAAATTCAGGCTCAACATCAAGAATTAAAGTACGTGAATCTATTTATTTCACTTTCGATACTTAAATTTAAATAAAATGAAGCATATATTTAATAAATCCATAAGTAAGAACTTGGTGCATAATTTCTGTCTTAATGTTTGTATTTATGTTAGCCAATTTTAGATAGAGATCAAGTTTTAGATACATCATATTTCACTATTTAAAAGCTACATAAAGGGAGAACATAAATTAAGACAAAAAAATTGAATATCTATAATTTTTAACTGTACATCTATCTTGCAGCCAAAATCCTTACAAAAAAAAAGACAAAAATATTTACAAAAATTTATATCAGGAAAGTATAGAAACAAAGTGTTTAATTATAATGACTCATGTGAAAAAAAGGAATTTTATAAAGCAAGCTAGATGTTTGGTAATGTTAAGTACATTCGCCCAATTTATAATATGAAATAAATTCGAGAAATATTTTCATTGACGCAGTGAAAGTAAAGACTTAAAAGAGTAATTTAAAATGCATTAAAAAATACTAAATTAACGGGATGATTTCGTTTAATTAAATGTTAAATACCTTGAATTTAATTCTGACGTCATAATCTTACTAATGATATGAAATACAAGTAACATTCTTTCACGTTTCTTTCACACGTTTTTAATTTCTTCACCCAGGTTAAAAAGTGTTAATACAAGTCAATGGCTCTAATAAAATTTAATGCATTCCAATAATATACACACAAGTAAACAAATATTTAAATGATATTTAAATAACATGATGTAAATAATTTAAAATAAAATGTCATTAAAAATACTTTTCAATACTTTTTTTTTTTTTTTTTTTTTTTTGCATGCTCACGGAAATAAATTTTAGAAGAAAGGCAATATACTCTGATAAAAATCTGATAATGTTTTGTTATTTTTAATTTGTTTAACTCAAAAGTATATTTCATCACTTTTTCGCTTAAAAAAAGAAAGCAGAAGTTTTAAATATATATCGTCTGCATCTGATGCTCTAATCCTAAAATATCTTAATAAATTTGTAGTTAAAAGTTTTCCACATATTTACAATAAAGTGAAAAAGAGACTCTAGAATTTAAATCTAATTATCGAATTTTAATAGAATCATTCATTCATAACGGTTTACAACGAGGAACTACTTTACTTGTTTAAAAAAAAAAATTTAACAAACATTTTATAATCTTCAGCATTTTAGAATAAATAACAAGACACTTTTTTTCATTCTGGGATAGACATAATTCCTTACAGATCAATTAAATATGGAAAATAATTTCAATGGATGAATTTAATAATTATTGCAAGTTCCCTCAAAAAAGTAGCAGATATTGCAAATTCACAAATTGTATTAGTAAATGTGCATTTAATTTCAAATGGTATTAATTACTACAAATGTAATACTTTTATTTAAATAAGAATGTATAAAAGGCAATATAATTTGAGAACTGCGGATGAAACATTCGAAAACAATTGTACTTAGTTGATGAAATATTTATTCTTATAGAATTTATATTTAACTTACGCATTTAAAAATGTAAGGTGCATTAAATAAAAAAACAAAACTCTTTTATTAGCAGCAGCATCAGAATCACAATATATCAACAATACAAAATCACGAATAAAATTTGTTATTCAATAGACTGAGTTAAACACCAAAAAATTTGTATTATTACATGGATGAATTTTTTATGTTCCTTAATTTGAACGACAAGATTGAAATATAAATACAAACATTAAAATCAGATCAGCATTATAATTCTATAAGTTAATGTACAAACATACTGTACAAATAGTAGACTTAAAATCTTTTTTTAGTCTTATTAGGATAAAATAATTCATTCGTTCTTAGCTCCAGAGAAAATAATAAAACATAAATATTTTAGTTTAATAATTGTGAAAGTATATAAAACAAAATTATTTTCTTATCTCTACATACTTTAGTAGCGGTAAATTACTTCATTTTGTAAAAAAAAACTTTGTTAATATTTCAGGCCTAATTTATGTTACAATGAGAAACCAAGCGGTCAGTGGTATCGGTATCCAAGCAGCCAACACGATAAGTCTATGTCGCCCATCCTCAGGTGTGTTTTCTTTTCCTCTCCTAAAAATTCGTTCTTTTTTTTTTTTTTTTTTCATATATATTTTTCAAAAACAAATTCTTTTCTCTTTCATTCGTTTCATCTAAATTTTGCCTATAGATTAGTGGGGCGTTAGATATTTTCTTTTAATTTTAGCAATCCTTCTGTTCAAATATCTTTTGTGTAGAAAAAAAAATTCTTGATTGTCTCATTGTTTCAAAACAAAAATGCTAACATAATATGTACGAATATAACAGCTGAATCAAACTAATCGTAAATTTTATATCATAATTTCATTACACAAATTAACATATAAATATCTTTAAATTAATAACCGAAAAACAAGCTTTCTTTTATTCCATTGTATTTTTAAAAAAAGCTAATTAGACCAATTAGAATTTGTGAATTACATGAATGTTTTCTATTTATTTCTAATTATGTGAAAATTAATCAGATTTTTATTGCGGAAATAAAAATTTTATTTAGAGCAAAATAAATTTCAATTGATATTTTAAAAATCAAAGAATAGAGTTTAACTTAGATCTCGCGTACTATTTTTATTTTTCATTTTGTAATCAAACGATATTTCGACAACGATAGATCTCTGTAACTAGAATTATATTCAAGATTTAAGGGAATTTTTAAAAAAATGCTACTCTCTTTTTTTTAGAGAGAAACTTATCAATTTGCTTAGAAAAGACTTTTTCCTAAAGTTTATTTCCGTGGTGCCTTGAAAGAAAATGCATTTGTATCTTCTTTTTATGCATTTGTATCTTAGATGGAGCAAATGATTTTACGTTTTATTCTACTATGTTAAGGGACTCAAAATGCATAATATTAATACAACATAATATAATTTTGAGAATGGGAATGTATACTATTTTTAGAGTGCGAATTTATTTTCCCATTATTTATTTATTAATTAATGTTTTCCTAAAAATTCTATGCCAGCCGGAATTTTTTCACGGGAATTCAAATTGATCACTTGCAAATGGAATAGCCGCGTAAATTCAATCCAATTCATTTTTTTTTTAAATATTTGTCATATAGACACTTATGTGTTTCACTGAAAGAAATTAAATTTAATAATAGAAAATCAGAAATTCATTAATTTGAATCTATTTACATCTGGCTTATTTGCAATAAACAGAAACAGAACACATTATATATTAATTATTAAAAAAGAAAGAAAAATAAATGTCCTACACAAAGTCTTGTAACGAGGAGTTTCAGCAACCAAGAGGTATATACTGCTGTTTGTAAAAAATGCAACACCATGAAGGAGTCATCAGAAAAAGGAAATGTAATACACAAAAGATTAACAATCGTACAAATAAAATAATAAATTTTCAAAGCAAAAAAAAATAATATATTAAAGTGTCCGAAATTAGTATTTGAAGCAGCCACCACGCGCTGCAATGAGTGCTGCGGTACGACATGGCATGGAGTATGACAGATGTTGAATATCTGCTTGTGGAAGAGAATTTCATATTGTTTGTATGCTGACCCAAGCTTCGTCTTTTGAAGCTGTAGGAAGCGGAAAGCGAGTTAAACAACGATCAACCAAATCCCATTTATGTTCAGTATGCGATATATTCGGCGAATAAGCAGGCCAAGGAAGAAGTTGCATGTGTTGGACTGAAAAGAAGTCTCGAACATTTCTTGCAACATGTGAGCGCGCATTTTCCTATTGAAAGATAACTCCAAGGATGCCTTGAAGTAAGGGAACGATAGAGACTTCGGGCTCTAGCACTTCACAGACGCACCTGTTGCTTTTAAGATTACCCTCAATTCGTAGCAGCTGAGATCATCAATAATATGAAATTGCATTACAGGCCATAACTTCGGATGTTCGGCCACTATGACGTTCGATAATGCACTCTGGAAGGCAGCCTTCATCGGCATAGCGTCTGACACGACACAATGCCGAAGCTTTTACAAACAGTAGTTTATATATTAATTGGTTGACTAAATGAATAGTGGCGCCAACATACAGGAATAAATCTTTTCACAAATGTTAGAGCAATTTGTTCTACTACAATTTGAATACATTTTATACAGTGACTTATAAGAAAAAGCTTCTTTGTAGCTAATTAGATTTTTTCAAATGTCATATGTGACAGTCAGTCAAGCAATAGAGCTATCTCTAAATTGCCATCTCCTTTATTTATAGGTGCCCTACACCTGGATGTGACGGGTCAGGACATGTTACAGGTAACTACTCCTCTCATCGTAGTCTTTCGGGTTGTCCAAGAGCGAATAAACCGAAGAAAATGGTCAACAGGGATGAAAAGAATGATCCAGAACCCTTACGGTAAGTAATATGTTTCAAAAATATCAACAGACTAGATTTCCAAATAACGTATAATATCAATTATTAGCGATAGAGGATTGGGAAAATTTCACTTTAATTTAAAACAAGTTTTAAAAATAACAGGATTGAAATTAAAATTGGGAAAATAAATAATAATTTTTAATTTATTTCAATATCTAAAGATTTTATTAGATTTTAATTCTTAGCTACAATAAATATAAAACTGTAATTTTTATAATTTGATTTTTTTAATTATTATTTTAAAAGTTTTTTTAGAGAGAGAGAAAATTCACGTGATCAATCAAGGTAATAATTCCAACTCTGTCTTTCGAATATTTATTTTTTTTTTAAAAAAAAAAAACGTTTCAATTCTGAGTTATTTATACAATTCTCAAAAAATCTTATTTGTGATTAGTATTTGATGATATTATAAATCAGAACACAATGAATAAAAAAAGCACGATAAATATTTAGCTGAATTTTTAAAAGATGCAAATTATTTCTTTATTTGGAAAATTTTTCTTGAAATGACTACAGAAATATGTTTTTAAGAAATGGAACACTCTGTTGCTAAATATGGGAATAAAGTTTTTCTGAGAACTAATTAAAGAATAAAATTAGAGAAGTGGTAACAGAGGAAAAAAGTCAAACAAACAGCGTTGTTTCTATCGAATCTTAGGTTCTAATCCTGCCGCCATTAAAAACTCGCCTTGTTGAGGCTCAAAGTCTTTACAGTAAGGTAGTGTAAAAAAATTTGGAGAGTGAAACACCAGTTCAGGCATCATATTTGTCTCTTGATTGTGGTTCACAATATTAAAAAAAGGAAAAAGTTTCTCATATACAGGGCTTCTATTTAGTTTTTACTTCAAT
Organism: Trichonephila inaurata madagascariensis; assembly: GCA_019973955.1. Classification (NCBI taxonomy): domain Eukaryota; kingdom Metazoa; phylum Arthropoda; class Arachnida; order Araneae; family Nephilidae; genus Trichonephila; species Trichonephila inaurata. Next base: position 246,953 of record BMAV01003486.1, read on the forward strand.
GCTATGAATTAGAAATATAATTCATAGTTTTAGAAATTTAAATTGATTTGATTTTAATGTACGTCGCCCTCTAGGGGGGGGCGACGAACCTCGTAATTAACGAGGATGATACCTGAGCTGTCCCACTCTCCTTCACCAAACTTCCACTCTTAACTTCCAGCACCTATCTGAAATGAGATAAAAACTCTGAAACTCAGCCAAAGATAAATTCTTCCTTAACTTCGAATAAATAAACAACTCTAATGATGAGTGCATGAATATTAACGTCGCATTATTCAACTACTAGAGGGCTTTTAGGGACGGACCTCATAATTTTGAACCGTGGTCGTCAGAAAGAACGACACATGAACTGGTACCCCTCTCTCCTAACTTCCGCACCAACAGGAGGACGTTTGCGCCTCGACATATTTATTGTGCATCGGCCCCCTCTGCGCAGCAGGTCTTTAACGGTGCTAAGCTCGAACTCATGAACAAGTCCATGAACGAACACGAGTCCGTTATCTTGACCACTAGGCTACCGCAGCCACACGATAATTCCGGAATAAGCGACTACATTTCGTCAGTGCTAACGAGGAAATATTGTCCTCATAATACCTATTCTCTATCTCACTGACTATTTACATGCTATTTGTGGCGTTGAGTTGTTCTAACTCAAAGTACCAATTTGGTTAGATAAAAAAAAGTCCAAACTAGAGACGATAGACTCCGTGGATAGCCCATTGCCTCTACTATAGTGCCTATACAGAATGCTCTTTTAGGATTTTATGGCCAATAAAATTAAAACTACAATAGCGCCTTATCTTATCAGCAATTATTTTTAAACAAAAATTTTAATTACATAGCTATAAAGAGATAACATTTAAAAAAAACTTCATATACAGAAATTTTCTACTAAGGGTGACCTAAAAATAAACTTCGGGTCTTAGATGGTGAGTGAGAGTTTCCAAGATATAATAATAACACAAAAGAGATACATTTATCTCATTAATTTATGAATGGAAGTTCAAAAACTTTAAAAAGAAACAAATTATGTCATGAAAATATAGCTATGAAATTCAATAATATTCGCAGATGAATACAAGTATCTTCTGCATGTTTCAATGCATATAAACCGTGTTTTATTTAAAGTAAGATCGAACTGAAAGCTAAGTATTAACGTGATTTTTCCAGATATTTCTGAAACAAGCCGTACTTACGAGTAAGATCGTACGTCAAATGGCTGCAAAATATAACCGATCGAGTTCAAATACAACATTGAGGGAATTGAATAACTAATGAATGTTGTCTGCTAGAAACCCGCAGGAATAATAGCATCAGTCCAAACTCTTAGCATCGTCACTTGATGGAGGCTCAATACGAGGTCTTGAATAATGGCCTTAATATAACTTTTTAATATATAATCAATCAATCAATCCCGGTATTGCAATAAACAAGCCATTCAAAGACACTCTGTGCACAGAAATCAATTGCTATATTGAAAATAAAATAAAGGAAAATTAGCGAGGATATCTTTTGGAGTTAGATTGTAATACTTTGTGATTTTGGTGAAGATTTCATGGGATAAGAGGTCTCAGGGGTGTTTATTTTTTCTCGAGGGGTGAAAATTTAAACAATTTTCAAACAGGTATAATTTTTTTAAATTTAAGTTAAATAATTCGAATTTTTTACACATTATTTACAAGGAATTGTGGCTTCAAAAAAGTACAAAATGCTTGTGTGAAATATAATAATAATTTTAAAACTTATAAGCATATGAAAATTCTGAAATAAATATTAAGTAATTTTGGCGTTGCGCTCGCTATTTTCTAAAATAGTATCCTCTGATGTATAAAACTTTATAGAATTATAAAATATATCATACTCTTTAAACCCTAGATCATTTAAGAATAATATATCTTTTATGTGTATTTCAAAAAATTTGAAAAATATTGAAATTTTTTTTAAAAAATTTTGAAAATGTAAGTTTTATTTCTTGAAAAATATAATTTATTATTCTACTAATATAATATTACTACAGTGTAATAAGGATACATTTAAATTTATAAATCAACTTATAGCTAGTAATTAAAGCTACTATTTTAGAAAATAGCATGCGCAACGTAAAACTTAATAAATATTTCTTATAGAAAAGTTTCTTATTTTCATATGCCTATAATTTTTTAAATTATGATTATATATTTAAAACATTTTATACTTTTCGGAAACCCCATTCCTTAAAAAGTAATGTGTAAAAGATTTGAATTATTTAATTTAAACTTAAAATATCTATACCTGTTTGAAAATTGTTTATATTTTCAGCCCTCTAGAGAAATTTAACACTCCTGAGACCTCATAAACGAAAAGAATTATTTGGATGGGAAGTGACGATACGGATAGGAAGTTATTTAAAGTATCCGACTACGTTCGGAACTTGTTCAGTAAAAGCATAAAAATGAACAATCTTTATGATATCTAGTTTCACTCAGATTAAAATACACGTATAAAATTGTTTTAAGAATATTATTACAGTAAAAAAATTATTTAAATGCAATATTTTGGCAAAAAATGAACACATAATTATCTATTTTCAAAACATTCTCTTTTTATGTAAAATGCTTCTATAATAATAATATTTTGCCTATATACATCTCAGATCTCCGTACAGAGTCTGAACTAGGATTTTTGAAATATATTACTTAGAATTGAACTTATCCATATTTTAACACAATAGAGTGGAGAAATGTTAAGAAAAAAACACCGATAATTATTTCAATTGGTAGTAACTCTGAAAATAATGTGAATTTTTGAAAAATTCTAGCTCAGATCCTTTGGAGAAGTCTTAGCTATATATAAAGCAAAATGTTATTATTATAGAAGCATTTTTCATCAAAGGAGAATGTTTTGAAAATAGATAATTCATAGTTCATTTTTTGCCAAAATATTGCATTTAAATAATTTTTCATTCTAATAATATTCTTAAAATAATTTTATACATATATTCTCTAGTCCAAATAACACTAAATATCACGAAAATTATCCATTTATACGCTTTTTTTAAATCATGGTTCCGAACGTTGTTGGATACCTTAAAGAGAGTATTGCTGGTTAGAGGGTTAAAAAAAAATCGAGTCGAAGAAAATTTCGGAAGAATTTTTAAGTCAATATTCCAGAAAACAACATAATTAATTACCTTTAAATAAATGATTTTTTTTTTGCATTAACAAACAAATGAATGCGATTCTTGAATATGAATAAATACAAATTATTGTACATACATAGAAAATATAAGCCCCTGGGTGGCGTAGTTGGTTTGTCGCTGGCCTAGTACGTAAGTTTGCGGATTCGACACCGGCCCAAATCGGTGGATTTTCATGACGCAGAAAACCGACAGGATCTATGTCGTATGATTATGCGGCATGTTACATATCCTTAGAGTGCCAGTTTGGCTTGGGTATTCTCGGCAAAATTAAATATTTTGTTCCATTTCGCATCGTTAGGACTTATGTGCCTCTCTCTGAAAAGAAAACTTACAATTTACATTGCGGTGATTGGTATTCCACCTATATGGTGCCGCAGTAAAAAGGATACCAACTCCCGGGAAGTGTACTGGGTCTGCAATGTTAAATTCCAATCCGTAGCTCCATTATAATTAAAAAAAACTGTGAAAATAAGATATCTCCTAAATATACGCTGAAAAACTACTACCCATCTTCGCTCTCAAAATTACCAACACTTGACGAGTCATTAACTCGAAAAGGTGCTGATCTGTAGTCTCAAGTGTCTAGCACCAGGAACTCATCAAATGGTTCTAGCAATGTGCAGCATGAATCTGGTTTACCAGGTGGAGCCTCAAATGTTCGATTGGATTTATACCAGTTAAATTCGGAAGCCAAGACATGTGTGTCGGATACCTCTCTTCGTAGCTAATAACCAGTATTCTTAATTTCTGGACAGTATTGTATTAATATCGCAGATTTATTTAATCTTTTTTATCATGATTCCATTTGCTTACAAAAATAAAAATTATTTTGTATTAATAACCTTTTTTTTCTCCTTCTTACTTCCACAGGTGTCCAATACCGGGATGTGATGGCTCAGGGCATGTAACTGGAAAGTTCCAGTCTCATAGAAGGTAAGTAATTCTCTTTTTATATATATATAGAAATCGCAGCATGTCTTTTTAAGACATTCACATCATTTAATATATTACTCACCATTTTATCTTTCTCTTAACTGCACTGCATGATTACAATTTTTTAAAAATTATTAATAAATTAGATAGAGTTTTTCAGCTTCAACGTTTCTCATTTCAATCGAAAAAACGATACGTTAAATCTTTATTGAAAATTGCTTCGCTAAAGAAATATTAGAGGAGTAATTATAGTTTTCTGATTTTGCTGTAGTCACGTTTCGAGCTTCATCCGTAAATTTTGCATGGCATGAGTATTTGCAATTATTTTCATTATAGTTTTCCTTTTTATAATAGAATTAGATTAAACCAAACAGTAAATTCAGAGGACGCAATTGGTTACAAATAGGTTGCTAAGCATCTTTTATATTGTCAAGTAATTTAAACTAAAAGCTGCAGAAATTATAAATACAAGATATATACATAAAATACATTACTTTAAAAGAAGAAATACTTATATTACTGAAATTAAAGGAAGATATATAATTAAAATATTATTTAAATTAGATTAAAAGAATATTTTATAATGGAGAAATAAATTATTTCACTAAAATTATATAACTATATTTATAATAAGATACACATATAAACGTAATTTTCAAACACTAGTACAATAGCTTCCTTATATAGTTAAATTTATTTGTTAATTGGCAAATGTATTAAATTTTTCTAATAATGATTCCTACTCATCAAACACGAATGATGATTCTTTATTTCTTAGCTACAAAATTCACATACTTTCAATAAAAAAAGAATATAATTGTAAAACGAATAACACCTCATTTAGGAAAAAATTGTTTTCAAAGCTTAGTGCTTGAATAAAACATAAACATTCAAATAAAATGAATATATGCGCCTTTGAAGGTTATGGAATAAATACAGGAACAAAAAAAGATTCTGGGATATTCAAAAAGATACGAGCAACTATAAGAGGCTGTTACACACCTACATACTTCCAGAGTATCATAAAAAAAATTATCCTTTATTAATAAATAACATAAAATTGAAACGTGTTCTTGAAATCAAACCAATATTACAAAAGGACAAATGAGCTTAAGTATTTTATGAATTTTTTTTAAAAAAATTAATATAAAATAAATTTATAATTGATCGCAATATATATATTCCAACTTAATTTAATGCTTTTTATGAAAAAAATGAACAATTATATGTGGAAAGAAATGCTTATTTTGTAATTATTTTTTATTTTCTACTTAATTTTTCGAGAAAAATTCTCCGCCAAAAAGATAGTTTTAGGATATTTCATTGGCCTATCTCTTCCTCTCTCTTTCTCTTACTCTTTCAGAACATTTTCAATTTTTTAACAGAAATATGGGTTACAAGAATTTATTCAGTAAAATCAAAAATTTATTAAATAAGTCTGATATTTTAATCATATTTCGTTATTTTATCTCTAACAACCAATAATATTTTCCATAAAATGAGGAAAAGAGAATTGAAATAAAATGAGATAAGCTAATTTCATTTATAAAGATACAAATGTAGTTAATAATTCATAAAATCGAGTTGATATAATGAAATAAAACTTTTCACTATACCTATATTTTTAGATAAAGTTTAATACACTTCATCGTAAATATTTCATTTGAAAACTTTCTCAGATTCGAAATCTAAATTTTCAAAGAATTTAGAATAATTATAAATGCAATGGACTAAATTCATGTGACGTCATAGTCACATGATAACTGAGCCACGTGTTTTCGGCCAATAAGTTCATAAATTAATGCTACAACATAATTATATCATAAATATAATCACGCGTTTCCAGCCAATTAGTTAATGTGCTTCACTAGTGCCAACTTTTGCTTTTTGCAGGAACTTTCTTTTAGAAAGTACATATTTTTCAACGATGTAATAAGGCAAATAGTTAAACAAAATGCACTTAATTTAAAAGTATTCGTATAATGTTTTTTTTTTTTTAAATTTTGAAAACTGTTTGAAGAATTTTAACACGTGAACTCTTTACCCAATCATATATCAAATTTTAAATGTTATCTAAACTTTACAAGTTGAACAACTAGTATATCAATTTTTAATCAATGAGAAACACGTGATTGCCGTTATCATGTGACCATCATGAATTTAGTCCATTACGTAAAATATTTCAAATATTTAGTCAAAAAAATCAAAACAAATGCAACGAGCGAAATCTTTAAAATTATTTTATATTAATTAAAATTATGAAACTATTCATATGAATTTTCAATTAATCAAAATTCACCAAAAACCAGCTAACCATCGAATATTATTCTTCTAACACAGGCATCAATTTTTCTTCCCTTTTTAATAAAATTTTATGTTGATGAACAAAAAGAAAACTTTCTTACCTTAGTTTAGACATAAAAAAAATTATTTTAATGTCGTATTGCTGTGTTAAATAATTCTTCATAGTAAGTTCTTGCAAAAGAAGTCATAAAACAATTGTACAATTTCAATTCGAGATTATATGGAATCTAAACAGAGTTCTAACGATTTATTCGTTTTTATAACATTTAAAATGCGTAAATTATAATTACTTTCATAAAAGTTCCTTCAATTTTTTTTTTTAAATTTCCAAACGATTTTTACGAAAACTTATTCCACGTTAAATTCAGATTTGCGAATGAAAAAATAACTATTTATTTAGTGTTGCCATCATCTATTTAAGAAATCAAATAAAAAATAAACAAAAATGTATTAAAAGAATTCGGAAGAAATAGTACAAATGAATTATTATTTTTCGAATAGGAAATCATATTCGAAGTTTAATTTAAAATTTATTTTAAAAATTCTAATACTTTTTACTGAGAAAATACGATAAAAAAAAAGAAATTTTCATAGGAATTTATGAAACAAATTAATAAATCTTGAATTAAAAGAGAGTGTTTAGATTTTGTATACTTAGAGAAAATAAGTGGAAATATATGCAGAAAGCAATAACCTAAATGCATGTGACGTCATAGTCATACGATAAATTCAATTATGTGTTTCCAGTCAATCAGTTCAAGAGCTTTGGTGTTGCCAACTTCTGCTTTTTGCAGAAACTTTCTTTTAAACGAACATATTTTTTAGCAATAATAATGTAAATAGGTAAACAAAATGTACTTGATTTTTTTTAAAAAAACATATAGCATAATATTTTCTTTTTTTCATTTTAATAAACCTTTTTAAGAATCTTTTTACTTTAGAATTTTTACCCAATTATCACACACAAATATGAAATTTTATCAGAGTTTTGTGAATTCCATTTAAAACACGTTATATTCCCTTATCATGTGACCGTCATGAATTTTGCTCATTGGTTTTGAAAAAACCAAAAAGAACAAAAAAAAATGTCAAAGCTAAATAAAAGTATTTCGAAGGCTTATACTCATAATTGTTATAAACTAAATAAGGTATCATCCATTGGTCTGAAAACATATTTCGTACATTTGCTTGCATATCATAAAAATGTATGTTATGAATTCATAAGAAATTCACTAATATTTATGCAATCGGTGTCAAATGGCAGCCGTTAACGATTTCACTAAGATGGTTTCGCATTTATCGATCATTTTTGAAGTAATTTGTGATTCCATTTCCTAGATATAGATAATTTTTAACGTCTATAACACTATCACACAAGTTGAACTAATTGTTGCTGAACTATGGTTTTCAGCGCTTCAGGCTGCCCTATTGCCAATCGCAGCAAGGTCCGACACGAAACGGTGCCTCGTGAACCTAGGCCTGTCAAGGTTGAAGGGGTGAGGTAGGCCGATAGAGTGCTCTATTTTTTTGCACTGCCAGCTAACTTGTCCGGTATTAAAAAAAAAAGAGAAAAAAATTAAAAGCGGAATAGGGAGACAAAATTCTTGATTATCACTGGATCGCCATTGCATGTGATATAATATTTCTTCTGCTGTTGTTTTTGTTGCAAAATTTTATTTTCTTGCATGTTTGCTAAAATTTATTGCATGATTTTCGTTATTTGTTTTCTAAGATCATCCTCTTGTCCTTACCAAAACACTTATAAATTCGGAAATCTCTTAATGAGTGCAATATTTGAGCAGCTAATCAAGGCTACTCAAAAATCGAAGTACTCATACACTAATTTACACGCATTGAAAATACAAGAGAATTTTCAATCTATAGATATTGAGAATATAATAAAAAAGATAATTAATTATTATTAAATTTACTGTAAAATTTATTTTCCAAATCTTGATACGTATACTTTCCTTAATCATTACAAAGACTTCATAATTCTTGTGCATGTGGGATTCAGAGTTCCTTTGACTTAAATACATAGCTTATGCAAATAATTTAAAGACATGCTTCGCCATTCAGTTTAACAAAAATTAATAAGATTAACTAAGTTAATTAATATTATTAATTATATGTAAGTAATTCAAGAATTATATGAAAAAAATTCAGTTGAAAGAAATATAATTTTTTCCAAGTAAACAAAGGTAAAAATTTAGTAAATAATTTAATTAGTTTTGAATTTCTTGTATATTTTAAGTAACTGTTTAAATTTCTACTCGGTTACTTTGTAAAAGTCTTAGAAATATAGCATCAATGCAAGAAAATATTGTAAAATAATCCTGGCAATCCAGTTTTATTTTCTGATCAAAATAAGATAAACTTTTTACTTAGTCACTAATTGTGTTAATTTGATAAGTATAAATCAGCAATCCAATAGCACACCAGTCTTAAGTCTTCTAGATCCTTTATCGTTACAGAATACGAGATAAAGGTGAGTTGTATGTTATGTGTGATTGGAAATTTTGTGTGTGATTGTGATTTGTTGTGTGAACTGAAAGATAGTACAAATTTCACTTACCAGAACATGTATAATTAAATCAAAACCTCGTTATAAAAAAATTTAATTAAAAAGTTCGAAAAAAGTAATAAATATGGTGACTGGGCAATACAGAACTTAAATATTACCGAAAAAAATGGCACGAATGATAGAGCAAATCTGACTTTAAGTATCTGTTCTGCTTCGGTTTATTTGTTTCTCTTCGCTTTTTTTTTTTTTTCAAAAAACAAAAATAAATCGACTGTCTCTTTTTGGCTTCCTTTCTAAATTTAAAAATCACTCGAGCTCTCTGACTATCTTCGCTTGCTTGAAATCCCGCTCTCTGACAAACAGTTAGGCTTACTACTAGGCATTTCCCCTCTGATTTCTTTTCTCCTATCTAAATTAGTCTTGTATCTTACCACGAACATTAGTCTAGCTGCGCTTAGAAGTGAATGCTTAGTTATAAATTATTTTTGCCCAGCATTGGTATTAAGGTGGTACCTTTATCCCCTCCAGCTGCCCGACACCAGGCTGTGACGGCAGCGGCCACGCTAATGGTACATTCCTCACCCATCGTAGCCTCTCTGGCTGTCCCAGGGCAGCCCAGGCGGTTCGTAAGGCTAAAGCAGCGACCGACGAAGACACTGTGACGGTCAAGCATCAGTCAGGTATGTACTGTTCCTCATGTTTGATGAGTCAGTACTCCCCGAGCGGAGAGTCATGTGACCCCACAGTTAAATCGAAGTTTTTTTTTTAAAAAAAATAAGCCATTACTTAATGCGCAAAGTTTGCGATATTAGTCCCAATTGTTTTAAAACAACGAAATATCGCAAAGCGTTCGGCAACTCAATAAAAAAAAATTTTAAAAAAATTGTAGTTTTCAAAGCAGTTATTTCTTTTCAATTGAAGCATACTGTTTCTGTATTGCCTATGTCTAAAACGAGAGAATGAATATCCACATGACCAACGACACAAAGTGATTCTGAATATAGTTTTTATTGTATTTTAATATAAAAGCGATTTGCGAAATTAGATTTTTATGAGTCGAAAAAAAAAAATGGAATGGCGTTGAGTTTTAAGGTTTCCCTGAACTAGCCATTATGAATTCAAGAATGAATATTAATCCCACGTGTAATTTTATTTTTCTTTTAAAATTTAAACCGTTGTGTTCACTTAAGGTATCCGACTACGTTCGGAACCGTGATTTTGCAAAAGCGTATAAATGATAATATTTATATTATTTAGTGTCACTTAGATTAGAAAACGTATATAAAATTGTTTTAAGAATATTATTACAGTAAAAAATTATTTAAGTATAATATTTTGACAAAAAAATGAACATAGAATGACCCATTTTCAAAACATTCTCCTTTTATGAAAATGCTTCTATTATAATAATATTTTACTTGTATATAGCTCAGACCTCTGTATAGAGGCTGAACTAGAATTTTTGAAATATATAACTTAGAAGTGGATGTATCCACATTTTATTACAACAGAGGAGAGAAATTTTTAAGAAAAAAACGCTGATAATTATTTTAATTAGTGGTAACTCTGAAACTAATGTGAATTTTTCAAAAATCCTAGTTCAGACTCTCTGGAGAAGTCTTTACAGCAAAGCAAAATAAAGCAAAGAAGACTTTAAGCAAAATATTATTATTATTATTATAGAAGCATTTTTAATAAAAGGAGAACGTTTTGTAAAAAAGGTTATTCTAAGTTAATTTTTTGCCAAAATATTGTATTTAAATAATTTTTTTGTCATAATGACCTTAAAGCAATTTTATACATGTATTCTAATCTAAGTGGCACTAAATATCATGAAAATTATCCATTTATGACTTTTTTAAAATCATGGTTCTGAACGTAGTCGAATACCTTAAATATACAAAGTGAACTCAGTAACACAACAGCCCATGAGGACCAAAGCCTACAGTGCCTATCTCAATTTACGCAACCTAAGGCGATGGGGTGCAGGCGCAGATGTATCGGTCAAGTGGCCAGTCTGAAGCGAAACCTTCAGTGTTCAGTTCCCAAGCAAGCTTGGTACTGATTTTTCGACCCGCTGAAGGGAGGAAAGACTGAATCGACCTTGCCCAGCGCAGGATTTGAACCCCGGATCTGTGGCACGGAAGCGAGATCCATTCAGCCAATGGACAAATTCGCTTAAATATAACAAAGTTTATTCAAAAAAAAAAAGGGAAAACGATAAAAATTTCAATAAAGTCTCAATTTTTCCTGAATTTTATTTTAAGATTTATATGATAAACCATGAATGAATCCTTAAAATACATCTAAAATTCCTTCCAAAGATTAGAAAAAATGTAATTTCACAAAAATCTGCATTTTTTTTTAATCCAATTATTAAATTTTATTAACTACAATAGATTTGAGGTAGAAAGTATGTATTCCAAAAGATTAAGATTACGTTTACGAATTCAAAATGTCTAACAGCTGAGATGTAAAATGAGTCTGACCATTAGGGTTTACATACATCCGCGAAACATACTTATTAGTACTAATTAGAGAAATGTTTCACGATTTATTAAAAATTTTAGTAGAACTTACTACAAATGAGCAGTGATTCAACTTTTTAACTAAGCTATTATATCATTATAACAATCCACGTTATAATATTTTATCACTAGTTCTACAGAGCCACTTTGTCAGCTTACTCGTATCTATATTGCAAATAGAAAAATCTTTAATTTTCTAAACTTTTAATGAAACCATTTTCTTACATAAACCTGAAATAAATTATGCGTTAAAAACACAATCACTTTTTTTTTTTTAAATTTAAATTCGAGTTAGTGGCGTAGCTTCTAAATTAAGATTTACGCCTGCTGGACCAAATAGCCAAACACGCATAAAAAAATATTAATAAGACAACTTTCAAAATAAACTTTTTTTTTGGAAGACTTATTACAAAAAACAAGAAAGAAAGAAAAAAGAACTTTGAACCCATTTATAAGCATCGCAGGTTTGCACAAATGAATCTTGAACATTCTTTTTGCAATAATGTTAAATGTATATACTGACACGATTGTGAATTCCGATTTTCATTCCAAGTATTTTCTGTTGTAAGCTTTTCAGTAAATACATGATTCTCTTTTTAAAAAATAAAGTGAAAAAATTCACATGGGCTTGCATTCTCTTGCAGTGGCTGGTGTGGAGGATCTTTCCAACATCCGAGCCCTGGAAGAAGAGATAATGGAACTCCAGGAGTACAATGCCAGAGTGGAATCGGAGATGTTCCAACTACGAACAGATATCACCCAAATGGGACCACCCCCGAGGCCTACGGACAGAGTAAGGCATCGCATTTTTGTCCTTTAGCATAAAATTTTTAATTTTTTTGCTTTTTAGGGTTGTTCAAATAATATTTTAGCAGATGTCCCAATAAATGCTTTATGACTGTGGTTCTCAAACTGGGAGAAACCTCTCTTGAAACTATTAAATCAGCAAGAGGAAAAACAAAAATGACATTTTGGCCTCTTAACAAATTAATAAACAAATTGAAAAATTGCGGTAAATTGTCTGAAAATAATTTGAAATTTGGATATATTACAAATGAAGGCAAGCTACATTGATTAGTAATACAAAAAAAAATGGCGTTGTCAGTGTTAGATTAAACGACATGGAGACCCCTAGGCAATCGAATTCTCGGAGCCCTATAGCCTAATAATTTTATTACATACCATTTTAGGAATATATTTCATTGCACAAATAAAGTGACAAATTATCAGCAAATTTAAAAAGACATAATTAAACAATAATTATTTATTAGAATCTATAATATAAAAAACTAACTCTTGCAATAAAAAATAGCTAAATATTTGATTTTCTCGATTTTTGTGGAGCCCTAAGAAGAGTGGAACCCATAGGCAATCGCCTACTCCACCTAATGAGTAATCCAGCACGGGGCGTTGTCATGAATACGATGCAGCTTAAGACCAGCTATTTACAAGACAACCACAATTCAACGAACGTCAACATATTAAACAATTTTGAGTTAAAACAATTGAGAGTGTTAAAATGAGTTCGAGATAACAATTTCCAGCAGAATTGCATTATCGAAACATAGGTTGACTAGAAGCAGCTCAACGACAGCATGACGTTGCAAAATGGCTAAATATCGACAATACCGTAGTAAGCCGATTTTGAAACCAATTTCTAACTTCTGGTTCAACTTCTCGAAGACCGGTTGAAGATTTGTCAAGAGTTACAGCAACTTCAGATGACCAGTACTATAACCAGCGACTTATAACAGGGTTTCAGTTCGATCTCATCTTAAATCTGTCCTTATTTTTACTGCAGGAAGACTTCGTATAGAGAAGACTTCGTGAAAGAGATCTATATGCTAGGTACCAATATATTGCTGGTCTTGCTTACCTCACAATACAGGAAGCAGGGGCGTCTTAAGACTTCTTGAGGCTCTGGGCCCCTACACAAAAGAAGACCCTTGGCCCTACACAAATGTAGGTCCCACCTATGACCCTTAAAAGTAAACAGTACATAGCATACGTTGTCAAAAACTCATGTAAGCGTTAATGACTTACAATCGCACAAGCCGGCTGGACCAACTGCCGCCTTTTAACTGAATGAGTATTGACGGTGCACAGTGATAGGCTTAGGCCTATACATGGATGACGGTCATTCCATACAGCTAGTTTTTTGGAGAATGCAATCAGAAATAACATTTGACCTTAGAAACTATTCGAATCTTGACCTTATTAAGGCTGAGTTGAGGACTAGACGAGGTCCCCATGGTGGCCGAGGCCCGGGCCCAGTTGGCCCATGCTTTAAGACGTCCCTGACAGGAAGGATAATTTGAATTGTGGGCACGAAGTTATGTAAATGGGACTGAAAATCAGTGGTATCTATTCTATTTTGCTTTGCAGAGGGATTCTCGACTTACTTATAAATAGACAAAAGCAAACATTCTATATCTTCCGTCTAACTAACACACGAGAAAGGGAGGTGGTATTCTTGTATAGGAGAAATACCTTCAGGTAGGCTCACTGTTCTGTATGAATTGCTACATAGAGTTTTCATAGCTGACCGATACAGAGATTATATTCTGGATCCTATTGTTCGTCCATAAACTACTGCAATTGGAGATAATTTTATTTTGTAAGCAAATAATGTCCATCCTCGCATTGTTTTCTTTGTGCACCAATCTCTTGAAGAAGAAATTATAGTCCAAATGGAATAGTCGCATGCTCTCCCGAGCTTAATCCTACTGAGCTTGAGTGGGACCATCTACGAAGGTATGTCACTTGCTTTCAATATATTTTACAAATCTTACATGGGCTTAAAACTGTTTTATACGATCAATGGGTATTATAGCCCATGCAACTCATAAATAACATCATAAACAGCATGAGGCATTGCTGTTAGGCTTATATTGTTGCTTGAGGTCATAAAACTCATTAATGATTTTTTTTATCTTTTTCCTTTTTTCTTTGTGTGTGTGTTTAATATGTATTTCCGAATTCAAGACATTTTATGTTCCTATTGACATCACAAAATATAAATACTATATAGAACATTTTCTTGTGCTTTTATATGTTGCATGGTATAATAAATGTTATCACTAAATTTCGTAAAATTTTCTTGAATATTTTACAAATTATTCTTAACTTTCAATTTGTTGTACAGCTTTTGGAAGAAAACGGGGCATATATATAAGTGTGTCCTATATAAATACACTGTAATAATGTAATGTTGATGTCCATCAACACACGCAAGGGCGTAGCTCAATGCCGATTTATCCATTTGTTGCTTGGGGCGGGTGCCCAGGGACCCGGATAAGCTCGACTTAAACAGATTTTCTGGTTATAAATTTCCCTCCTCCAGTACCAAGGGGCCCGTATATCTTTTGTGCCCAGGGCCCGAAATGAGCTTAAATCGGCACTGGCGTAGCTACCGCCGTATCAGCCGTACCGATGATAGGGGGCCCCCAACATGTGTAACTATAGTACCACTAACAGGGCTTTCATTTTTAAAAAAGGGCCCCAAATTAGTTTGGATACAGGGCCCATTCAGAACTAGCAACGCCAGTGTTCATCAGTCTATCTCACTCTTAACTTTGATGTCTTCTTTTTTAAAAATTTAGAAAACAATGCCTTCGGAAATAAAGTAGTACCAAGTTAAAATGATTGGTTACGCCCCTTTTTAAAATTATTATAAAGTTTGAATTGTGAATTTTTGACTGTGATTATTAAGTTCGCACTGAGTGCTATTGGTGGCGGTCCTTTATTCAATTAGAAAGTAAAGAAAATTATTCTAATTCTTAAAAAAGTCGAATAATTCCTATTTATCAATTTGTCAACATACTTTATGACAGAAAAAAATTTATAATAGATGCAGCTTGAACCAGACTGATGTAAAAAGTTTTTGAAGTTATTGTCATTAAGTACAAATTAGACAATTTTAGTATTTCGATAGATACAAGCTTCTATGTGCATTACTATACACTGCAGTTAGAACGATGAATTTAAAATAATAAAAAAGGAGACTATTTCAATTGATAAAAATGGAACCATTTAGTTTATTGAAATCTTCATTCGAATCAAGGGACAGGATCAAAATATAATTTAATAAAAAAAATTTGTAACATAAAAATATATAATATAAAAATATAATTTAATTTACAGAATTAAAAGAAAATTTAATAAATCAATTTAGTACAGTCGCAATTAGAATTTCAGAAGTAATTAAGAATGTCTCCTTTTTTAAAACTGTACATTAATTGATTGCTTCTGAAAAGATTAGATCAGCGATACTCAACCTGCGGCCCGCATATGGACCACCGGGCTTTTCTGAGTGACCCACTCATGGCCCATTGCACTAAAAATTAAATTAATTAAGAACAAAGAATCAAAAATTTAGCGGAAAATTCTGTAAATCAAGCAATCTAATCTACCAATTTTGCTGTTGATGCCGTACGGGTACGAACTGCAAGATTTTTTTTTGTTGTTGTCTATTTGTAACTGTAATAGATAATGATAACAAATAACAGTAAAGTAGCGAACTGAGCTGGAGCAGTGACTATTTTATGGGGGAAAAATGAGTTTAAATTATAAACTAATAACACTGATTTCAGTCTGGAATTCAATTAAAACTTTTTGCTGCCATTCTGCACTTAATAAATTAATGTTTAAAAATAAAAATAAGAATAAAAAATCAAGTTATCAAATGGAAGAAAACCAAAACTACCCCTCAACTCAGTAAAAAATGCATAAAGCTGGAAAAAAAATTATGTGTGTTTTATACAGATTAATGTAGTATTAAAACCCAAAAAATGAGTTTTAATATTTGGATCAATTTTCCACATTTTAACTGTCAATTATTGCCTTCGTCTTATAATGTTATTTCCATCAATCCTCATGTTGCGGCCCGCGTAAAATGTACGTATATGGCCCGGCGGGAAAAAAGGTTGAGTACGCCTAAATTAGATTATACCACTGCTTCTCAAACTTTCAATATTTCCGACCCAATATTCAATCATAATTTTCATCGCGCCCTCCTCCATACAATGCATTTTATTCCATTTTTCTATACTTTGACGCTAAAGCTACTATAAGACATTAACCTCTTAATTACCACCGGCGTATATATACGTCTCACTCAACCGGTGCGTCAAATACCACGGGCATATATATATACGTCTTTCCGAAGCACGATCTTTTTTTGTGCACTGTTATCCATAAAATTATTCCGAAGGCTTTGAAATGCAATAAAAGGACCTCGACAATGTTTGCGAAGGATTACTTACATCTCAGAGGATTTCCTTATATATATTACTTCCCTCCCCCAATACATCACATATGCACACCTCCGTGGAAAATAGAGGCATTGGGGAGTGAATCACGTAACTTTTAATCGACAGTAAAGGGATTCTTTATAAACCGTACAAATTATCAAGATAAGTGTTAATTTTAGTATACAATTTTATATGTAACAAGCCCGAGGGGTCACTGGTAATTATTAAATTTGTTCTTAACTTAGTATTGTTAAATTAATTATAAAATACATTGTGCAGAGTAAGTGTATTATATCAGCGTAAATGTTAAGTTTATTTTTTATTATATCATAATGTATTTTGTTTCGCTTCCTTTCAGTAAATTTTAATATATTTTTAAATAATCTTTTGTTATCAACTTGTCAATATTCTCTCTCCCCCCTCGCAGATGTACCATGCCCCCTAGGAGGGGCGCCCCACAGTTTGAGAAACGCTGGATTATACACAGATTTTTACTAGAAAAATTTTTAATAATCTGTTATACTTTTTTGACAGGAGAGTCCCCTTTCCACTGCCCCGAAGACAAACCAGCTGAGCGAGTACTACGAATCCCTACGGAACAATTTCATCAACCTCCTGGACCACGTCCGGTTGCCCAACTTCGACGAGAAACCTACCCCGGACAATTTCGACACGTACTTGAACAGACTTCAGTCTCTCTGTGCGGACAACTCTAAGGAGGAGGACAGGAATATTTTTTCTTCAGTTAAACAAGCCATGCAGGATTTCTCCGCACCCGTGTAAGAAATTATTCCTTGGACAGATTTTAAATATAAACCGATGGAATAGGAATATATAATTGAAGGAAGGAAGGAAGATTCGATCTAAGTACCTTTCGTTCCGAACGCGAGTACTTTATCAACCACGCCAAAACGATTGTCTTCGCGTGATGTTTGGAACTAGTTTATATGGATATCACACCGCCACATACCCATACCAGTGATTCGGCGAATAAGCGAATGAACGATACCATATTCGTGGCGAGCATGTGAGCAGTTGCGTCACTTTGTGGGTTGCGTCATCGTGCGTGACGGCCTGAGAGAATTGCGTCATTTGTGTAAGACGGCTTTTTTGCTTCAATGTTTGACGGCTTTTTTTGCTTTTGTGGTGGATAGATGGCGCCACGACTGCGGCGTGCGAAGGGTGCAAATCTTTTGTACGGCCAGGGTCACCAATAAAGGAAGGAAGATTCGATCTAGGTACCTTCCATTCCGAACGCGAGTACTTTATCGACCACGCCAAAACGATCGTCTTCGCGTGATGTTTGGTACTAGTTTATATAGATATCACACCACCACATAATTATAGTGCTAAAGCTTATATTGGATTAGCTTGCGTTAACTTTTTTTTTAATCCAGTCGTTACGATGCATTAGGATAGGGTTGATTTATTGTTTTTATTGATGTCGCATTTTAAAGCTAGGACTTTTGACATAAATAACCTGGGACACCGAATTCCCGTAATAAGAGTTTGGAGCTATCAAGCCAATCTTCAAGAATTATCACTCAAAGACACGCAGAAAAAGTTGATAAAAATAGATTAAATTTACCAAAAGGAAAATTTCTCTTTTTTGAGAGACAAAACTACTAAGTAACAAGTAATAGATAAATAAGAAAACTAATAAAGATGAAAAATAATGTGACAAAGAAGTATTACAAATTTTTGTTATACAAATTAATATAAACCCAGATGAAGTGAAAAAATAATAAATTTGTAATTTTAATAGATGACAAAAAGCATGTAATTATAAAAGGAGAAAAATTTTACATTGTAAGACAAGCTATTAGATCTGGATAAATAATCAATTTTATATATATGCATGTATGTATATACAATGGTGGCCAAAATTTCGGACACTTTTTAAAATTGTTGTTTTTTTTAAGTTTGAATGCTTATCGAAAATGTTACGTTGCACAAGATGCAAAGTATTTTATATCATTTCAAAGAGAATTTAATACTAAATTCAATACAAAAAACAAAATTCAAATATTTGCAACGTAAATAAGGTTGTACTGCAATAAGTATCGATATAAATTAGATACTGACGATATCAGTGAGTTATCAGTACTTATTGGGTAGCCTTTATTTTTTATTACAGCTTTACATCGAGATGTTTCATAGAGCTGAAAATAGTTTTAAACTCTTCTTTCATTATTACATGATGCCAGGAAACAATTATATCCTCAATTAGTTCCCTTTTATTTCATGGATACCTCATTCGGACAAAAGTTTTCAAACGATGCCACAAGTTTTCGATTGGATTGAGATCAGGACTGTTTCCTGGCCAGGAAATGTCAATGATCTTAGAACGAAACAAACCTTTCGACTACTTTACTGTGTGGCAAGAAGCAGAAGTTTGCTCAAAAATAAATGAAGCATTGTTGGTAAATAAATCCCTGATGGAAGGTAGAAGTTTAGGTTCTAGAATGCTGTCAATGTATTTTACGACATTCGTGTCACATTGATGATAAGAAGGCGACCAATACCATCTGCTGATATGCATGACCAAATCGTAAGACTATGTGGGTACTTCACAGTTGCCTGGATGCAGTCAGGATGTAGCATTATTCCTATTCTACGTCTCACATATTTTCGGCCTTCACTACCGAATACGATATCTTAATTTCATCGCTCCATATAACTTGTGACCACTAATCATTTGTCTAATTAATGTGTTCCTTTGCCCACTGTAGTCTTTTTTAGCGCTGCTGTAAATTGAGATAAAACTTTCTTCGTAGAATTCTATCTCTTAGTCTAACATCTGCAAATCTTCTCCCGATTGTTTTTGAACTGACAGAAACACCAGCATCATTCAAATATCTTCTGATGACCGTTAATAACATTCTTTTATCTTGGACACATAATATTTTTGTTTTTCTATCATCAATAGATGTGATGCACCTTTATTGGCTTTTTCCTGCTTTTTTTTTTTTTTTTTAATTTGTCTCCTGATATCTTACAAGATTTTCAAGAAGAACAAGATTTTTATTTTCCAGATGTAGTCACTGAACCACCCACCTGTCTTGCAATTTTAACATAGGAAAGACCACTTTCTCGTCACACATCTCTTTCTAGGAATCCAATCTACTCCTTTATTTGATGTCACTGCTTCTTAACAAAATATCATTGTTGTCCTAGTCAGAAACAGTCCTGACCTCAATCCAATCGAAAACTTGGGGCACCGTTTGAAAACTCTAGTCCGAATGAGGAAAATGAAATATAAAAGCTACCCCCATGAAATAAAAAGGAACTAGTTGAGAATATGATTGTTTCCTAACATCGTGTAATAACGAAGGAAGAGCTTAAATCTATTTTCAGCTCAATAAAACATCGATGTGAAGCTGTAATAAAAAAAAATAAAGGCTACCCCACTAAGCACTGGTAACTCACTCCTATTATCAGTGTCTAATGTATATTGATAGCTCTTGCAACATAACTTTATTTGCGTTGCAAATATTTAAATTTTGTTTTTAGTATTGAATTCAGTATTAAAATTTCTTTAAAATGACTTAAAATAGTTTACATTTTGTGCTACGTAACATTTTCTATAAGCATGCAAACTGAAAAACCTGACAATTTTAAAAAGTGTCTACAATTTTTGCCACCACTGTATATATATCTATAATATGTCTATTAAAGAAGCAACAATAACGTACTGATATCGTAATCTATCTGTTCTCTTTCAGGCAACAAGCTAACGGTTGGGTGAGGTCCTGAAACCTGTTCACAGACTGCATACCCCATTCTACCTCCCTTCAGACTATGCCGATTTGAGGCAACTTTCTTGCAGAAACTGTAAAGCACCTTGTACATAAGAAATGCGTGCTGCAGTGAAAGAAAATCGTTAAAACATAACATACGTGTAATTCTCTCTAAAAAAATAACGATTTTTTTTAATAAGAGACTATTTAAACAGAAAGATTCCCTTATATAGTTTAAAGAAAAGAGGAAAAAAGAGTTATGTATTGTAAATAAGTGGAAAGGAAAGAAATCTCTACGTCTCCTCTTTAGAATAGAAAATATTTATGACTCAAAAATATACACAACAACGAGTTCAAAAAAAGCGGGAGTCAACACTGGAGAACGCTCACTTAAAAGTCATTTCTCTTCGTTTTGACACTCATGTTACTGTTGAAGTTTAAAATTAGACCCTAGAAGATTAAATATTTGTAGATTGCTTCCAACTGTTAGTTTTAATATACAGTCTTTCAACTACAAAATACAGAAAAAGAATCAAACAACTAATAAAGAATAAAGAAAGAAAGATTTGTTATGCTTTTATGCCAAGTCAAGTGATCCGGAAACTTTCAAAAAATAATAATTACAACAATAAAGACTATATAATGTGTTTAAATGCAAAGGACATCATCTACAATATACAGATACAAGATAATACGTAAATATGAATCACATTCATGGTGAAGAATATTAAAAAAAAACTCCATATTACGCAACAGAAGCCCAAAACAAATCGTTAACAGCTTTTAGAGTGGACGAAGACTGTACAAAAGCATTGTTGTAGAAGGTTGAACGTCGACTAAGGCGTCAAATTCTGGATTTCTGGAACCTTCGTCTATGTTAGTTCATGTACATAGCTTCTTCCAGTGAACTGAACGTAGTTCAACTAAATATATGATGTGATTCTCTCACCACACCTGCAGGGATTTAGACCCATAGTGATTTGTAAATCACTTTTGTTGTTGGCGCTTTTTTTAAGTGTGTCCATGTTACTGAACGAATGTATAGTGTTAGAACTTGTTTTGTTTCCTCATCACAAAGATTTACGTTTCTCACAATCGCATCACGGTCATGACATAACACAATTCTTCGCGATCTATTTTTATGGACTGAACCACGTTAAGAACCATTCAGTTTTTCGAATCTCACTTTAGCTTTAGAGAAGTGGTTTGCTCATTTCTTTAGAATCTAGCGACACTTTTCGAAAACAAAAGAAGATATTTATAAACATATTTCGAAGTTCATTGATTGTTCAGCTTGTTGAATTTACTCAGAGATTCACATTTTATTGTGCGTTGAGTTAATTTTTTAAAATTCGATTATTTAAAATGAATTGTTAAATTGAATGTCACGTGTTCCTTGATTTACGACCGTGTGACTTACTGCCATTCTTAATTATGACGTAAATAAATAAAGTAATTGAAGAAAAACAACTGCATTGGTAGGGTCAAAAGGTTCACAAAAATATGCTTATGATACATATTTTCACACTTTATACAATAATTATACGTACATATATTGAATTTTTATGTTTTTTGTAAGAAATTTTATAGACCTTTTGCATTAAAATAGTCCGACTTACTACCTGAAAGTCGGAACGGTCGTAAGCAGAGGAGATTCTGTATTGAAAATGCCTGTGTGTGTATTAAATTTTTAATTTTAAAAACTCCTTAAAAAGCTTTAGTTTTAAGCTATTTGCATCGTGATGTCTTTAAAATTGTTATTAATAGAATAAATTCAGAATAAAAAAAAGTTCCGTGTATGCAATAAAGCAAAAAAACTTGTCTAAGTTTTAAAATAAATAATCCTAAATTAGTTAACATGTTAACATTGAAAAAATATTTGATTTATTTATAAAAAAAAGTTATGTTTTTATCTTTAATTTTTTTTTTTTTTAAATATAAACGATATCCATAAATCGCTGAAATGTTAAAAGTACTAAAAAATTAAATTATTTCATGCTCATATACTGTTATATACAGTAAATGCTTTAACTTATAATTCTTAACTTACTTGTTTCAGTTCTGAGAATTAACTGAAAAATTATATCAATATAAGTCTGTGTTACAATAATCTGATCAATGCAAAAGCTAAAATATTAATTTAATTTGCTATTGAAAATTATTTTTAAAATTTAACGTTATTTAGTTTTGTTCCTTGATGTAACTGTAATGCCTTAAAAGTAATTAATTTTTTATTTAACTAAAAATTTTCTTCACTTATACTAAGACATTTTTTTGACAAGTAACAAATTTAAATTAAAATAAGAAAAGCACCTAACAACAGAACTTTAAAATTTTGTCTAAGTTATTAAATTATGAAGGAATGAAAAAAATACACCGAATAAAAGCGAAAAAGAAATTCGGATTAACATTGTATTGACTTAGGTGTGTATTAAGGGACCATGGAAGTTCATTTCGATTAAGTTGATGAAAATTAATAATAATCAACGATAATATTAGGTGTTGTTTATAATCTTGTCAACAAGCTGAATGATTATACTTCTCAAAAATATATTTGTGAGTGACATAGTATTCTTTTACGCCATTTTTCATTAGCGAGAGTAACAAGACCAGAGCAATACGGTATTAGCACAAGTCTATAAAGGATTAGAAATTGAAATTTTATGAATAGAGGAAATTGAATTCTTATAAAGTACTTTTAGCCAAAGCTTTTGTTACAAAGAAAATTGTCTTTAAGAATGAAAGTTGACGAAATCATGGGTTTCATTTCCATTTCTCTCATTTTTGAAATTGTATTTGAATTGCCTGTGTACTAAAAAAAATATTCTTCTTTATAGACAATGTGCTTCAAGTAGGAAAAGAAAAATATATGAAGCTATAATGGTTAAAAAAAATTACAAAATGATAAAAACTGATTTGTAAACATTATTTTTTTATAATGAGATGTTTATTGTAATTGAGATATTTACTATAAATTAAGCAAAACGTAATATAATATTTAAAAATATCGGATTTTTTTTTTCTTTTTAGAATTTAATTTAAAATTAACTATTATGATTTTCAAAATCTAAATCTATCACCATTTTTTTATCTCTTTTTCGAATCATTAAAGTAAAAAATTCTCAAAAAAAAATGTATTAATACCCCACAACTCATCTTTATTTTATTTTTAAAATAAATTTTGTAACAGTAGAGGTTAAAATAGAATTTATCTTTATTTCATTGCTTGAAATGTATTTTATTACTGTATTAATGTTTTTTATAAAAATATTAGGGATTAATTTAAAAACAGATTATATTAAACCTCAACTTATGCTGATATCATAATTATTTAAAAATTGAATTTTATCGATTGTACACACACACAAACAACGTTCGATTAAAATTTACCAATCAAAACTATTTATGAGCAGTGAAATTCTACAATTCTATTTTAACAATGTTGAAAAAATTTGTATTTAAGAAAAAAAAATTATCTAATAATTTCTCATAAAAAAGGGGATATTTTCTGCACTTGCATATTGTTGATATTTTTGCATTAAATTGTTATGTATGATTTTCTTTACAGAATAATAATGCATTTTTCTGCTCAAATGTTCTTTTAAAATTTATCATCAAAAAACTGATATAGCCTAAATAGCTTAGAAACACAAATGCGTAGCCTAAACAATGCTTTATGATGTATAACATAATAAAATAGCATTTTTCATCATATCGGGACCACATACATAAAACAGGGTGTGCATTTGATTACGTCTAGTTGCTGACAAAAATGCTATATCGGCAACTAGAGCAAAAGTCACTTCAGATGTACAGCACATGGTTTGTAGTAAAAAGGGGCTGCATTGTTCATTTATTTCGATCTTCAGAGACAAATTCATATGGTACAGTTTGTTGTGTGCAGGCTAATTATTCTTTCTCTTTTTTCTTTTTTTTTTTTCTACTACTGCCTTTGAAAATAATTTTAAATTATTGCTTTGACAAAATAAGAAATATGTTTTCAAAGCGTTTAACACACATTAGTTTCTATCTTTACAAATAAATGACGATATTGTTTGAGTCTGAAATGTTGCTGTATATTCATGATTTTAGAATTAATGCAGAAACGAATTTTGAATCTTTAATTGTAACAGTTAATTAGTAATTCAGTACATACTTCTTTTATGCTGTGTGATTGCTTATATTATATTCACTTTATTATGATTGTTAAGTGTTTATTATCATAATTATTAGAAATTAATATTATGCTATATTTGAAGCAATACGCTATTTAATATAAATCATTCTTATATAATTAATAAAAAAAAATTGGTAAAAGCAAAGTGATTTAAAATTTCCCAAAAAAATAAACTTAAGCTAACGTTGATTTATACCTTTCAAACTTAGTTTAAGAGAAAATCCTAATTGAAGCTAATTATTCTGTTAAATTAAATAATTTATACAGTTTTGCATTTTTTTTAAAAAAAAGTCACTATATTACATTTCATTAATTTATATTTAAAATATTATAATCTTTTTTAATATTCGAAATTATAGTGATATATTTTATTAAAACTGCCCCAATAGAGTTATTTCAATGAAATTATAAATTTTTATATCACAGGGCATTACTTTAAAATAACTGTCTCAATTTCAATTTTTATAAGGAATGTAACAAAAGTTTTATTTGTACTTTCATTTAAAGTAAATGTGTGTTATAGTGATTGGACAAAAATTAATTATCAGCAATTAATGAGCAAAATATACTTAGTTAAAATAAAATAAGAAATTTTAAACATGAAAAGTAAGTCTAATTAAGATACATTTAAAAGTATCATAAAGCAAAGGCAATGTCAAAGATAACTTTAAAAACTTTCACACATTATACATTTATAACTTGATTCTTTTAAGGCGTACACAAAAGTCAATAATAAATGAAACAAAAGTGCAGCAAAATTAAAAATGCACACCAGCGTCATAGGGAAAAAATGAATATTTAACAACATGTTCTTTATTGAGAAATTACTTTTTAAGAATAAATAAAAAAAATACAATTATTTCTATAAAATAAAAGTTGCAAGGGGAAACTGAAGGAGAAAACAGCAATTTTGTTCTGACGAAGTATTCTAAGAAATGTGCAATATAAATTATTGATTATATATCATGTTTCTTCAAAATATCTATGTTATATTTGCAAAGTGTAGAAAAGTTTCGAATTTTTCTAAACCTAGCTCACTTGAAACATAAGGCCTTATTGTCTCTGGAACAGGTGAATGTGAAACATGTTCCCATTCACTATTGTCTGTGATCTTGTTCATGTAATCAATGCAAGCAATGTAGAATGTATATCGTAAGGAATGGACAAAACTTTAGATTGAAGTTTTTGTTAATATAAAGGGAAAGGCAAAGGGGATGAAGATCAATCATTATTCCTTGTATTGCATAGATGTTGAAAAAAATATACATTAGAGATTTTCTTGCTTATTGAAATGTGCAATACACAATCAAAACCGAACCCCATCTTTTAGAAAGTTCCCATTAACATTTAATTTTTATGAATTCGAACGATTTAATTTTACTTAAATTTAAAGACTTAAAAAAACCATAAAAAATCGGTTAATAAATTAATTTTTGATAAAATGAAAAAAAAATTACCTTTAAAAATTTAAGTGCAGTTCTCAGTAATGATATAATGTTCTTTCTCTTAAGGAAAGGGGGTCACTTTCACACAGGGTTTCGAACCGTTATTTGTTATCGTTCCGGTTCAAATAAAAAAAAGATATTGGTTCAGTTCCGGTTTTCGTTCCGCCAAAAAGAACGGTTTTTGGTTCAGTTCCGAATGAATAGTTTTATTTTATGTATATTTTTATTTTTACTAAAAATATATATATAATTCTATAATAAATAAAATATATATATATATAATTCTATCAAAATTTAAACGATTTTAATATTTTTTTTTACTTGGTACACTGTATGAATTGATACAATTAACCACAGCATGTACGATACGAGCAGTGAGCAGAGAACGGCGAGCATTGTCATTGTTATCCATTATCAAAATCGCATTTGACAACTAGGTTTATGATTCTGGTTTGTCTATCAAAACAGACTATACAAACATCCGTGGATGATCGCACGCTGAGATGCGAAAAATATAACTCAGACTGATATATATATATTTTTCTTAGAGAATCATCTGTACTCCTAGTTTATTCAACTGAATTAAATCTCCCTTTTACAAGTAGTTTCATGCAAAGCTTAAACAGAAAAGTACTAGAGAACATTAATACAAAAAATCGAGAGGCAATGTACTTATAATGAGGATAATTATATGATTGACGTTAAATTAGAAAATATTGATGTTGTTTACAGTAACAAAAATGACTGAATATATATCGCACCGAAATGAACCAATATTTTTTTTTCGGCTCAGTTCTGTTTTGAAGACCTGTTTTACACAACATTTTTCCTGTCTTCGTAATGTAAAAAGGACTAAGCACCACTTTTTTTCAAAAAAAATTCATTGGTCGCACAGTCACCAATTTCTTACGTTCCTTTATTCCCTTATCATTATTATTTCATACACAGAAATTTTAAGACTTTGGAGTAGTTTTTTTTTATTTAAATTCGTATGTGAAAAAGCACGCAATTCCACTTTGGATGATAAAAATTCATGCACATTTTAAACCACATTTTTTTTTTTTTTTGAATGCCTACTTTGAAAAATTCTCTCATTAAAATATTTCTTTATATAGTATGAATATGTGCGCAAAAATTTCAAAGTCATATGGTAAATAGAATATTAAAAGGTGTTCCTTTCGTTCCTTCGCTTACACTTTCCAGGAATGACAATTTAAAGTAAATACTTTGTGTGTGCGTGCGTTTAAGTACCAGTATAATAGTTTAGAATTGCAAAGATACTCTTCTTATTAATTTACAGTAAAAATCTGAGTTACATTAGAAGCAGAAATTAAAGTTTATTTTCAAATAAAAATTGAAAAATCAATATTTTCATCAATTTTCGTGAAGTGATCCTCCACCCTTAGACGTTTTCATTGATTTTTCTGTGATTAACGAAATATGTCCTGTGACAAACTATCTTTGCTTAAAATCTTTCATTGAATGAAATTCAATAGTATGATAATCATTTTTCCAAAATTTTCGGAGATTTTTTTTTTACAAAAAATATTATTCTTGGCTTCATAAATGTATATTTAAAAGAAAAAACAAATCGAAATATTCAGGGATTTTAAAGATTTACAATATCTTTTTAATTGCTGTGATATGTAAATCTCTATAAAAATGAAATAACAATAATACAATTTTTTTTACGTTGTCTGTTTTAACAAAAACAGAATATTTTTATTCTGGGCATCAGATTGGTATCTGGAATCTCGCGAACAGAATCGAATACGAAGGAATACATTGAAAAACGTATTACGGGTTTGTTGTACATTGAAATTTGCAATACAAAGCATTTGATCTTCATCCTTTTTGCCATGTATTATGAAAGCTGTATAGTAGCATTGTTAATGAAAATAGTCAATTTTCAAAATGTTAAGTGTGAGAATAATTTATACATAACTGACGAAATTTTATTTGCGAAAAAAAAAAGAAGGTTTTAACTCTTCTGTTTTCAATTGCTGTACATTACTGGCTGTTTCAAGTTTTTTTAAAAGAGAAAAAAACTGTTTTACTGTAGATAGATCTTTGCGAGCAGGTTGCTCACACGATCACCTGTGCCATTTGGATTTATGATCAGCAATGTACATGTAACCCATGACACCACCTTTTATTGTCCAATAAAAGTAAATGAAGTGTGTTATTTTGCTTTATTTAATGTTGTGTCTAGACTGGAATATTTAATTCTCAAACAATAAAAAGCTTGGATAAATGAAACTGAAATATTATGTCTAGACTTTGAATTCATAGCACCATTCATTACAAAAAATACACTAAATACTAATTATTCATATATACAGTCGGACCTCTATTTAATGAAATCTCTAAATCACAACAGAAAAGTTCGCTGTATGGAAAATTCGTCTCATATAGAGATTCACCTTTCAATATACCTTATAAACCGCATAAAACAAATTTTAAAGTCATGAACACTATACATCAAAACAAGTAATTATTCGCACCTTTTGGTAAACAATTACCCATTTATTTCATATATATCTTACACATCAAAAAAAGAAAAAGAAAAACTGCAGGGAAAACAAGAAAGAAAAGAATGTCGAGGAACACACTGCATTTTCAACACTAAGAAAATAATTATATATTAAAATTAATGAATTTTAATCATATGTTCTAATTTAAAGTACACAAGTCTTTTTAAACATACATTATTTTTTATAACTTTACTACTAAAACGTGTTAAAAGAGAGAATAACTTGAAATGTCCAGAAATACTTTAAAAATAAGGAGAAAACAAAATTGAATCACAAAGAAAAAGTTCGTTATATGGAAAATTCTCTTCGTTATTGGGAAGTTATTTTACGAAGAAAATCGTGAAATGTTCTTGGTTCTAGAAAAAAATTCGCTACATAGAAAAATTCACAATACAGAGGTTCGTAATACGAAGGTTCGACTGTATTTGCAACTATATAACCTCGATGCATCTTAATATATATTATTTTTATTACCATTGTTAGTCGGAATCTACAAAAAAATTAATATTTATCATAATAGTTATTTAAGTAAAAAATTATTATTAATCGTAAAGTGAGACCAATCGTCCTTCTTTTATAGGTTCTGTCCTTCCTTGAAAAATGTCTTCCTACTTGTCCTCCTTTTCAATATTTTAAAACTAATCTGTTAATATCTGTATTCATAAGGTGACCAATCATCCTCCTTTAGGGAGGACAGTCCTCTTATAGTTTCTGTCCTTCTTCTAAAAGTGTCCTATTTGTCCTCCTTTTCAATATTTTAAAACTAATCTGTTAATCTCTGTATTCAGAGATGCCAGGCATAACCGAAAATTTTACCAAAGAAGTACCGAATTTTTACCAAATATATTTCCAATAATGGTCTGAAACATATATCACAGGAAATCAGTTATCAATGGTATTTTTGACTTAACTGTTGAGTTTTTAACGAAAGAAATGCCAGATATTAAAATCGATGACATTTGCATGTTTGAAGAAATAGAAAACTGAATGTATATTTAAATTCTTATAAATTAGAACAATAGGCAAACACTATGTTGAACTTGATAAAAGATGGGTGGAAATATTTAATCATTTCAAAAATGAACACATTCCATATGAAAATTTAGTGATTCTTGTTGAATTTACGCTGTGCTCCCCAGGAAATAATGCAGCAATTGAGTTTTTTCAATTGGTAACGATTTTTGGACAAGAGAAAAATCAAGATTGAATGTCGACACTTTAGCTGTAGCACGTACCGTAAAATTCAATATGAAGAATATTTCTTGTTCCGAAATTTCCGATACATTACAAAATGATATACTGAGAAAAAAAATCATTCAAAGGAAAAAATACTCGTTTAAGTAAATAATTAAAAGGAATGTAAGCGTAATTACTGTATTTTTGTTCGAATTGGTAAAATGTTTCAAATATTTAAGTTGTAATTTTTCCTTAAATTTTTTTCTCCTCCTTTCCATTGTAAAAAAATTGGTTACCTTAGTATTCAGAGATGCCAGGCTGAATTGTTACGCGTCATGTGCTGGTACAATATGAATTATCGGAGATATCAATGTATTTTGTACACAATCATGCATCTATATATTTTCCACAAAACGATTCAAAAGATTTACAGAAGTTAAGTCTTATTTCGAACGATTTTGTCTTTCAATAGAAATCTCGATTCGAAGAAAAATTTATATAATCCATTAATAATAAAAAGAAAAATGTCAAACTTAGAAGAATCAAATCCAGGTATAACAGAAAAGTTTACAGACATGTTTCCAATAGGTCGAAGAATGGTCTGAAACAAATATCACAGGAAATAACAGCTTTCAATTGTGTTTTTTTTACTTCATCGCAAGTAAATTGGGTAGATATAGCAAATTGTGTTGAGTTTTTGTCGAAAGAAATGCCTGATAAATTCGACAATTGTTTGTTTAAAGAAATTAGAAAACTGCATGCGTATTCTGATAAATTAGAACAATGGGAAATTCAGGATCTTGATGAAGTTGATTAAACATATGTGAAAATATTTAACCATTTCAAAACTGAACACATTCCATATAAAAATATAGTTATTCTTGGTGAATTTACCTTGAGTTGCCCTGGAACTAATGCCACAGTTGAAAGGTTTTTTCAATTGGTAATATTTTTTGGGTAAGTGAGAATTTAAGATCAAATGTTGATACTTTAGCTATGGTACTTACCATAAAGTTCAATATGAAGGATATTTCTTGCTCCGAAATTTACGATACATTAAAAAATGAAATATTGACAAAAAAAATTAATTCGATGGAAAAATACTCATTTAAGTCAATAATTAAAAGGTCAGCATTTGTTGTTGCAGTCATTCTGAACTGCAATCAATTGACGAGAACGACACCTGAGCCGTGTGTGTGATACTCCACTCTCCTAACTTCCCTCCGCTAAAGTTATCTCCAATAAATGATAGTGCCTGACTAGTTGAGGGAACATTTTATTTTTAAATATTGCTGAAAACTTATCTTTTTTAAACTTATTTTTTGTTTAATTATAATTAAAAACTTATAAAAATAGCTAAAAAAAAAGTTGTCCAATATATTTGTTTAAGAAAATGGACAACTTTAGGTTAACTTTAAGGCATTTTTTTGCACATCACGGCACAAACACTGCAAAATAAATTTCAATGCGTAAAATGAAGAGAGCTCCTAGAATTTTATTCAGAAAGCAGTTACCTATGCAATGAGCTATCATCTCCTTGAATAATTTCAATTTACCACAAAATTAAATGTCATAAAGTGCACAAAATTCAAATTTTTCAAAAATTTTGCATTTATCACAAAGAAAAACAATCATAAAAAAGGTAAACGTACTTTTTCTTAATCTATAGTTCATAACATGCATACTATCTTAGTAAACAATGAGGCAAAATTTCAGGTAATTATCTCAAGAACTTTTTGAGGTATCATGTTTAACGTGGTATAAAAATATGGGAAAATCTGTTTCGGAGAAAAACGCACTTAAAGATTTAAAATCAAAAACTTAAAAAATTATACAGCTAAAAACACCTAAAATCTCTTTATATAAAAAGAATAAACCTTTTCTAAGCATACATCAGTATTATATACTTGTTTTATATTATTCTTTATTTTTGTATCAATTTTATAGTCAAACAAAAAAAATTTTTTTAATATTGCTTATCACAAAGGTAATAAATTATAACAAAAATCATATAAAGGGCTTTTAGAATCTCCATATGAATACACATTTCATCATTAGAGATTTTATTTTATGTGCAGCTTTTTTTTCCGAGACAATTTTGTTAATTTTAAGAAGTGTCTCGCACAGAAGTTAAAATGCGTTCCAGATTAAATTTTGCAAATCCATGTACAAGACTTTTAGGGAGGAAAGTATTTGCATTTTTAATTAATGATAATAAACCAGTATATCCCAAATTAAAAGGAATCAAAATTAATAATGCACCTAAGCGAAATGTTTCAAATTTTATAATTGTATACCTTTAGGTATAAAAACTCTATAAAATGTTATTGAAAAATGTTTTCAGAGTAAATTTCGAAATTTTTATGGACAGATTTCATCATTTTGGCACTAGCTGACTCAGTATTATTGGGATTAGCTGCTTTAACATTCTCGCTACTGGTAGCACCAATGTTGAAGCGATTTCCATTAAATCAAAGTTTCCTGACCTTTCAGATCTTGCTTTAGACATAATAAATTAATATTTTCTCTTTAAAAAGATAGTTTTTTTTATCAAATATAATAAAAAAAGAAGTTAAATATGAAACAAAATATCAAGACGCAAGGGCATAAGAAAATCGAAAAAAGGACAACAAATGTACGAAGTTATTGCCAAATTTTACTAAAAACTAATAAACTATTTTTTTTAAAAAATATCACCATGTCCCATCATTACTTTACCTAAAATAATATTTTTTAAATAAATTCAATAAAACTGCAAAAAAAAGAGTAAAAAAAATTATTAAAATGCAAACACCTCCGGTTTCGAAATCTAACTTACGGTTCTTTTTTTAAGCTCACATTTGACACAAAAACTGCTATAACTTCGTAAATAATTGGAGTGCAAACAAAAGTAAGGTATTTTTAGAAAGCAGAAAATTCAACTATATAAAATTTGAAATAAAAAAATGCGTCCATTTTCATCAAAGTTGACGTTTTTGCATTAGTCAGTCACAGTAGCGCACACAGGAATTTTTCAAGGGGGGGGAGATCTGAGGTCGAAAGTTCACCATTCTTGTATCATGCTTCTCTTGATTTTGTCGATTTTCGGGAACAAAACACAGTAAAAAACTAATTATTGAATAAATAATTAGCATTAATTAATAAAATTAATCATTAATAACAAATACCTAATTAAATTTTACGTACTAT
>BMAV01003486.1:284300-307198 GCA_019973955.1 Trichonephila inaurata madagascariensis
CCGGACCCCCTCCCCCCTTGTGTGCGCCACTGGTCAGTCACTCTAGCTATAAGAAGTCTTTAGTGGTATCAGACACGACTAATTGATTGTTTGTTTTTTTAATGTCGCACTCTTTTTACTAATGTCGATTGTTATTCTATAGATTGAACATATTTTACGAATGTTATGGACTTAATATCAATTTTGAATAAATAAGGGTTTATTAACATCGCGCTCTGGCGACGGACCGCGCAATTTTGAGTCTTGGTCAAGTAAAGAGAATGATACCAGAGATGTCACCCTCCTAACATTCAGACCATACCAATAGGAGGCCTTCTGCATGTTAACAGATTTAAGATGCATCTGTTCTACACGAAGGAATTTTAGTGGCACCAAAAATCGAACAGTTACCATGGGAAACTCATAAACGTTATCTTTTCAGACCTGAATCCTCATTTAAATGGAGTATATATATAAAAAAAAAAAGGAACCATACATCCTATAAAACTATTTTTTCCTCCATCTTGCAACTATTTTTTAAAATTTTCTGGTATAATTTCATAATTATTGCATGGATTTTTTTTTTAATAATGTATCAACATATCTACACATCTGATTACACAAAATATATCCAATACCAATGAAAATAATCAAGCAAAAGTGAAAAATGATCCAAAAATTAAATTTTCAGCATCAAAGTATATTTAAAATATTGATCTTTTTGGCATGATTTTTAGAAATAGGGTGTGGATAGTTATTGATACTTTGGTGTAAGCATCTTTGAAATATTTGAGACATTCGATGACCATTAGGGCCTATTTTTTAAAGGCTTTAACTCAAAAAGCTTCAGAATTTTACGAAATTTTAAATTATAGAGAATTTGAAGATAAGAAATCAGATACACATAAAAAAAATACTGTAAGTACCGAGAAAATATGTTTAAAATAAGGAAAGAAGAATCAATTTACATCACACTTCAGTTTCTTTTGAATCATTAAAAGTAGTAAAAGTTTGTCCATCTGAAATGAGGATTGATATGTATATGTTTTAATTTTCATTATTTTTCAAAAAATATACTTTTATTTTATATTACATTTTACATTTCAATATTTACATGTTTCAATATATTTATATTAGTAGTGCTTCCAAGTTTATTAAATTATTTTAAATTTTTGTAAACATATGGAAGTACATTTTTACTGCTAAAAAAAATAATAAATTTTAGATGTTATTTCATTATAACTATAGTGAATGTTTTACTATAGATATTAATTTCTAAACTCCAGATACTTAATAAAATATTCTATACAAATATGAATAATTTTAAATTTATAAATTTCGAGGCTGGCAACTAGCCTCAGTAAATATACTCTGTCTTTGCTCTGTGGTACATTATAATGGTATATGTAGCATCGATAGAAAGTAACCATTAATTCTATTTATTTTGCTATATTGGTAGGCTAATTACTTAGTTTATATTTTTTAGCAATTCATATTCTAATAATTGGTAGTATTTTTTAATCTGTTAGGCTAGTTTTGTAACAGTATATACTACGGACATGATGAACACAGTAGATAGTGACAAAGTTTTAAATGCAGGTCATTGTAGAGATTCTACGAGACTTTTCAATACATATAATACTAGAGTATTCTGGAATAAGGAATACTTAAAGAATTCTAAAAAGATTCTTTGCATTGCAGTAATGTTTCAAATAACTCTAATGCTTACAAATGTAATAGGTACTTATATAAGCTTCAAAATAGTAAATTCGGCAATAGTAAAATTCCTTTTTACAAAAGATGTAAAACTTGTAAAATGATCCATAATGATCAAATCAAAAAAAGAGGATTCTAAATTTACCTTCTGTAAAACATATAGCTGTATTTAATTATTGACATGTAATAAACGCCAATTTAAATATATTGGACAGACATCTAATAAAATTAATATTAAAATTAATCAACATAGGTCAGATACTAAATACTTCAATAGTATTAAAAATTCAAATAAAATAGAAATAAGACACTTTAGTACACATGGTTTTGAACAAGTTTCACTCAATATTATTAAAGTTGTTCCTGATATTAAAGAAAGATTATGGTAAAATTATATTAAATATTATAATACAGTTTATCCTTATGGACTAAATGTATTATACCAAGGGAAAAATATATCCTAAATGCAATTAAACAAAATTCTCAAGATTATTATTACAATAATGAGATTAATAAAATAACTAATAAAAGAAAAACTAGCGGGGCTAGAACTAAAAGATTAAGTAGAGACAAAAAAGTACTTACAGATAGTATTATAGATATTTGTAATAGCTTTGATAACAATTTTAACATAAAACACATTAAATCTTTTATGTTTGAACTCAGTAAGACAGAATTATGTATTACAGAAGATGTATTAATTTCACATAAAATTAAAGATTGCCATGCTTTGCATATTATAAAGGACATTCACAAATTTTTGAAACATAAACATAACATAAAAGCTAATGTAAATAAAGATTATCAAATAGAATATTGTACACTTTTATATATGAATAATTTATATCTTTTTATATATGATAATAATTTTTCTGGCATTTTTAAAAAACACATGTCATTTTTCCCAATACAAAATATTACTATTAAAAAAGTTTTTAAATACAATAAAAAAATAGGTAGATCAATTTTTAACTATAATGTGCCTATAAAGCAAGAAAACTTAATATGTAAATGCAATGAATTTAAAGAATTCATAGATAAACATCACAAGCATGTTGTTACTGGTGATCTCAATATTGTAAAAGACAATAATCTTAGAAATATAATGAATAAAGGTACTGGTTTTAGATTAATGATTTTGAATAATAATAAAATTATAAAAAATCAGTTACATAATGATATTGAGCAATTTATATACAAAATAGCTATTAAATATAGTATGCCTATAGAGGCATTCACAGAATTCAAAGGTAATATTACACAGCAGCTTAATAAATATAACTTTGGTACAGATAATAAAATCTTTTTTTATGATATTAAAAATCAGATTAAAAAATTACAAAATAAGTTCATTATAGTTTATGTTGATAAAGTGCCAGGAAATTTTGCCTTCATATGTAAATACTATTATAATTTAATGATCAACAGATATTTTGATAATACAGCTTTTATTAAGTTATCAGTTTCTGATAGAGAAATAAATAATCAAATTTTAGCTTTTCATAAACAATTAAGAATTCAAATTAATAATAATTTTAAATTTCCATATATATTTCTTACTCCCAAATTTCATAAAGACCCAGTCAAATTTAGGACAGTTACAAATGGTTTTAATACATATATCAGCAAAACAGGTAAAATTCTCCATGAAATATTACATGATACAAAAAATAATCTTAAATCCACAGCCATTCTTAAAAATAGTAAATCACTTATTGAACAAATGAAAGATAAAAAAGTTTATTCAGTGTACAGTTTAGATTTTGAAGATCTCTTTAACTCTATTAATATTGATGATTTGATTAATATACTTGTATATTTACATAAATATAATTTATTCAATAATGTTAATTATGATACATTAGGTTTGTACTTAAAGAGAACTATATATATCATAAGAGTAACTATAATCTGCAGAATTAAAGGTTTGTCAAAAGGTGGCCCTGCGAGCAACTGTCTTTCTAATTTATACTTACATTATTTTGAAAGTAGTTACATTAATAATTCTAAATATTATATTTATCGTTATATAAATGACAATCATTTTTGGCAAGCAAGTCAATTTTATACTTAACACTAATTTTTATCCACAATATCTTAATTTAATACAGACAAATAGTAACAACAATGAAGCAAATTTTCTTGACATACATATCAAATTAATAGATAATGTAATAGTTTCTAATATTTATGATAAAAGAGAAGAATTTAATTTCAATATTATAAAAGTTCTTCATTGGGAGAGTAATGTACATGTTTCTATATTCAGAAATATTGTTATTAATTATATACAACGCAATAAATTTCTGGTGTCAAAAAAATCAGGAATAATAAATAACTATAAACATTTTACTAAATATTGCTTAAATCAGAAATACCCAATTGATTTTATTAATAGTTATATGAATAAAGCTATTCAAAATAGTAAGGATTAAAAATTCTTTGATTAATAATAGTTTATTACAATAAATTTACATATCTCATAGTTATAGTTACCTCCATATTCTAATATTAGATAAAATTACTTATTATTTAATTCATATATACTCTAGTATCACTAAAGTTATGGTAATTTGTAACTCTCTTATTAATTTTTATTTCTATTCTTATTATACTTTTGTTAAGTGCTACATTTCAGCCATTCACATGCTTTGAATCTGCATTAGGGTCCAGAATCTGGCAATATAACTTATTTATTGCACTCAGATTTAGCGCGGGGTATGCATTTTTAAGTGCAATTTTTAGGTAAGTTACCTCTATCTTGTAATGGATTTAGATATTGCTATCCATTACTTTCAATAGGTTTTTGCTCAGTATTATTTACATAAAGGGGAAAGGTTGGCTGGCCAAAAAACATGTTCAACCCCACTTTTATATAAATTATTTTATATATTAGCTGTCCTAAGTCAGTAATGTTTATAATACTGCAGCATCCATTTTATAATTTTAATTTCGGTTGCTCACATGTCCTTCATTGTGTGATTTTCCTACTATCTATGTGTTTTTCGAATGTGATTGTTGGATGTTTATCTCTTGTTTGTAGAGAATACGACTATATATATATATATATATATATATACCTTTTTTATGATTTTACAATGTGTGTTACACAAAATAAGAACTAATTAGCAAATAATTTGAAGTTTTAAAATACATCAATTTCACTAATTCTTCTTTGAAACCGAATGAAATTTTATTTTTTATTTTTACATTAAAAGTAAACTAATACTGCACACTGATTGAGCAAAACCACATATTCTAAATCATTTAAATAAATTTTATGTTAAACTAGTTGTAAAACTAGTCTATGCCCAATTACTTAATTTAGATGCAAAGAATTTACATACATATAAAAGTTTTAGAAAATGTATGTGAGAAAGGTGCCAAAAATACAAAAACAAGATGAACATTTGGGGAAAATGTAATGATTTTTAAAACATTTTTCTTAGAAAAAACTGAATATTACAAGATTGCATAATATGTTAATCTTTTATGAATGTGATTAATTTCCTTTTTAAAAAATCATAAATGATAAAATTTGGCACAAATTTTTTAACATATTTTTGGAAAACAAAAATAAAATAATTTTAAACCCATTAAATGCAAAAAAATAACAATTACTTTTACAGAATGAATTATAATTGTTACGCACAAATATATAATCTATCTACAAACATCTCTCTAAAATTATTCAGTTAAAAATTCTTGTTCATTCTATTGTGTTATGATCATTATATCACAAAATCTTATATCCTATCATATTCTATAGTGTATCTCTCTTCTTACAACCAAAATTTATCATAAAATATTTATGCTTCATTTTATTAAATTAAATTCAAATACAAACACATTTAACTGTCAATAGTAATTTAATGTACAATTTAAAAGAGAGCATAAGAACTTTTAAAATAAACTTTATTCATTCATAGTTGAAGAAACTTCATAGCATTAGATTGGTATGATAGTGCTATAAATCTTCTGCACAAGATATTCCTTAAGTTTTCTATTGTGTTCATATCAGTATGTAATAATTAAATCAAACTTATGACAACAAATCCTTTTAATTAATAAGAGAATTGAAATATTTTTTACAAATTGTTATTTTAATTGTCAATTAATGGCACATTCAGAATCCACATGAGAACTTCAGGTAACAAATTTTGCTATAAGGATCCATGGTGAAGGGACAAAGATAAGACAGATCTAAGATAACATCTAACTCTATAAACATCTACACCATGCCTATGTGAATACTTTATGTGTTTCAGCAGATTTAAAGAGCATCAACACCTCTATAAGGCAGGTTTTTAGTGGTATCAGGACTCAAACCTATGACCTAACCAAAATAATGAGACTGATACTATGACCCCTCAATTACAATAACAAGCTAAAATATTTTTTTAAATTGCATTAATGTCTTTAAAATAATCACAGATGAATAATTATTTCAGTGTGATCTAATATAAGAAAAATAAAACAACATACACAAAAATTTTGTACAGTTTTATTATGTTTATCTTGATTTATTTTTAAGCAGCAGTTTTTCTAAGTTCATCAAAGGAGATTCAAATACCAAGGATAACATGAAAGCAATTCCAAACGCCATGAAGACAAAACCCATAAAATTTGTTATCTACAAATGAAGAAAAACAAGTAAATAATATATATGTAAAACTATAATAATAAACATTTTAATACAGTATAAGAAATGCATAACCAAACAAGTTTTAGAAAAAAAAATTGGGGAGCTATTAAATTATTAGATTCAATAAATATCTCTAACATGTTATGTTATTGTTTCTAATGCCAACTTGAAGGTGTCAGATCAAGGTCCACAAAATTCTTTGTGGCAAGGAACTAGTTGTACCCCTGTCGTTAGCCATAGCTTTGAACACCATAAAGGTGACAGTGCAATTTGACTCGGTTCCATCCCTATTTTGAGAGAAAATATCATGGGGGTGGTCAGGGCCCCCACATTTTTTCCCTTTTCACCAATCTCACAAGAAGAACTGTAGCTTTATGGCTATTTTGAGTACTCCCATGCCGCAAAGGCACTATATATTTACAAACATCAATACCTTCTCCGGGATTCAAACTCAGGCCAAATGGCACAACAGTCTACGTCACTGATCACTATACCGTATGGGCTTTTACATTTTTATTTTATTCAGTAAATTATTTTTATATCTGAAAGAATAAAAATCTAAAAATTTTTGAAGTCCACAAAAGATAAAAACAGACAGTAACAAAACTAAATTTATTCTTGTACTAAACAAAAAATACACAAGTTTATAAAATTCTACTAAAAAATGTCAATTTTAAAATAAATGAAGAGAATATTTCCCTCTTATACATGAATTAGTTAAATTTTCATATGTATTAAGTATGAAATGAAAATTTCTTTACTTCTAACATAAATTAACTTAAATCACTTAATATCTCACCATTATATATTCAGTGAAATGAAGTGCAGATGGGTATGCTAGATAATAACCATGGATCAAAATTGGATGAGTAAGATAAGCACAATAAACAAGACGACTCAATGGAGAGAAAATTTTCCAAGATAAAAATTTTGCAATGAAACCTAAGAAAAAATAAACATAAGTAAACATATCTTAAGGTTAAATTCTATATTATAAAAATGTTTGACTAATAAATAGCTTAATATGTCAGTAACTTCACATTCAAAATATAATATTTTTTAGATAACACTATATGTTTTGATCAAATTTACATTCAAGATAGTAACATTCTTTTAAATTTATAATTAACAAAGAAAAAAAATCCTTTTTTAAAAAAATACTATTACCTGAAATTATCTATATTTACCCCATTTTATGGGACAAATATCTCAGAATAATCACTAAGTATATCTCAACTATATTTTATAAGATAAAACAAACTTACCACCATGACCAGTTTCACAGATAAGTATAATCCAGGCTAATCCTATTGAAAAAGCTGATCGACACAGTGAATTGTAAAATAATGCAGTTGTTTTACTCATGTCAACATGATATAGACCAAAAACAACACTAAGTGAGCAAAATGCTGCTATAGACCAACCTAAAATTTGCTGTGTCTATAAAGAAAAATAAAAAAAAAATAAGCATAATTATAATACAACAGCATACAAATTCAAGCTTCCTTTTAAATCTTTAATACTTAAAGAAATAAAACAGAATTATTTACTAGCATTTATTTAAATACTATATAATTGTTCATAAGAGAAAAAATAACACTTAAGTAAAAACAAATAACAAACAAATTTAGAAAATTTAAAGAGAAAAAT
The DNA here is from genome assembly GCA_019973955.1 of Trichonephila inaurata madagascariensis. Classification (NCBI taxonomy): domain Eukaryota; kingdom Metazoa; phylum Arthropoda; class Arachnida; order Araneae; family Nephilidae; genus Trichonephila; species Trichonephila inaurata. The sequence goes on from BMAV01003486.1 coordinate 292,291, forward strand.
ATTACTTTTACTGAATAATGTATTTTCAGTAGCTTCGGAAAAACCATGCTATAATATACATTAAAAGCAGAATAATACGATATAAATCAGGTTCCACTAATTTGAAATATTGTTTAATATAAAATTATTTTTCTATATGATCAGGATGGCAAATAATAATAAAAAGAATATAGTATTAATACACAATCAATTAAAAAATCTTATTTAAATATATATTTATATATATTATATTTAAATATATATATTTTTTTTCAATCACTAACAAACTTTCCTAATTAGAAAAGGATTAGTTTTAAATGCAATAAAGCTTGAATTTCAAACAAAACTATTTAAAAATCAAGCCGATATTTTTTACCAATAAAAATGAATTTTAATTAAATCTGTTTAAACTATTTTTATTTTTTTTTAAATCTGCATAAATGTTTATAATAAAAATAAAAAAAAAGACACTAAATTCACATAAATTCATTCATGAGTAATAACTAAATATATTTCCAAAGCTACTGTAAAATAAATATAACTTAAATGCAAATGTAAAATATTTTAGTACAACGTTTAAATCAACAATACATATTCCTTAATTATGGCAAATCCTAATATGCTTTCATTACCAAAATATAACTTTTTATTATTTTATTTAAGAAAAGAACTCTGTTTTATACTGTAAATAATACATAAATATATTTACCCAAGTCATAAAGTTCTTTCTTTGTTTAAGTTTGTAAAGTATGAAACCTAAAAACACACCAATAATGTATGGAGCAATACGACAGTATGGTTTATCATAAATCAGATCAAAGGAATCCCACATTCTGTAAAAAGATTAAGAAAGAAAAATTCTGAATAAAATAATAAAAAAAGTTGATAAAGTTTTAAAAAATTTGTATTGTTTCATGAAAAGTAAAAATTAACAATATTTAAGTTAAAAATACTATCATCGCTTTTTCTTTTTTATTTTCGATGTAAGATTATGATAGTGTATCTTTTTCGTTCTCTTTTTAGTTATACAGCATTATTCCCTACATAACTTTAAAAAAGACAATTTTTTTAAAAAAAATCAGTTTCAATTATTAAAAGACTTTTGTGATGTTCTAAAAGTATTTTAATATTCTTCTATGTTTATAAAACATAGTTTTCATGTAATTAATTTTTAATACAGTTGCAGCTAAAAATTTACATAACATGGTTATAGATTAATTATAATCTAATGTGCAAATATTATAATACTTTTTTCATATCAATCAGCTTTGCAATCACTGTTGCAAATATAAATCTCAATTGATTGTCTGGTTAACACAAAGTAAAATTTCCCATAAGATTGACAATCAAGTATTAGTTTTTTTAGTGAATGTATACTAAAATCGTAGACTTAATCTCATCATTTTCTTTGAACATAAGTAACTCTAAAAAATTATCCAAAAATTCCTGACTACATTTTTCCTTTGTGTAAAATATTGAAAAACCTCTTAAATTTAGAAAGGAATTCATAATAAAAAAAGGAAGTAATTTTATCTTTAAATATTATTACTGAGAAATATATCAAAGAAAGGCATTCTAAATTTTTTGAAATTGAAAAAAAAACATATATTAAATTTGCAGAGTTTGATTTTAAAACCACTAAACAAAAAACAGAAAACTAATGCATAAATTAAAATACAACAAATATGAAAGATCCCAATTTTCAGGAAAGGAAAATATATTCAAATAAAGCTGAAAACAGGAAGATAAATTGTTCAGATTTTTTTTCCCTACATTAACAAATTTTAAAATTTCAAAAGAAATGGATATTGAAAAAAAAACATGAAGCTTAAATGAAACAAAAATTTATAAAAATATGATTTTTGGATCAATAAGTGTAAAACTTGATATATCATACATCATATTTCAGTAGAAAAGAATTTGATTTAAACTGAAATGCTGTTTTTGTATAGTTTTCACAACATTGAATAAGTAAAGTATATTTTTATATCGATAGAATTTTATAGCAAGTTGCTACAGTAACTAATAAAACATTTTTCATAAAACAGGCAAGTCAAATAATTGAGCTTTTACTAGGGATGATATTTCTGGGACTACCTTTTATAATATGCAAGGATTATTTTCCACATTAATGAAAATTAACGCAATTGTTTTCTCTTCTAAGACTTGTATTTATGATTAACAATACAAATTATCCTTGTTCTCAATGAATAACTTAAGATTATAAAATCTTATACAATAATAAAGCAAATACATAAAGACATTAAAAAAAAACACATTAGACCATTAAAAAATGAGATGAGCTGAAGTAACAAGACTTTTACTAATCTTTCATAACATGAAGATGACAGAAGTGCAGAATAAATATACAAATAGTTTTTAAAAAAACTTTTTTTAATTTTAAAAAGGAGATGAGGTATTGATGTTTTAAGGTGCAGTGAGGAAATAAAACATTTAGTTTTTTGCATGTCCCAATAATTGAATGAAAAATTTTAGAATTATATAAAATAATATAAATATAATTACCGTAAAATCCGGCGTATAACATGCACTTTTAACACAAAAAACAAGATCGAAATTTAGGGGTGCACCTTATATGCCAAGTATAAAAATGAGAGCTTTAAAAAAATGAGTATTAAAAAAATTTAGACTTATATATCGAAATACTGTTTATTTAAAAGAAATAACATACTTAATGAACTTTCATTGCTGGATAACATGAAAAGGCATTCTTTTTTGACCATTTTAAGGTGAATAAACGTACACTATTTCTTGTTACAATTAATCCATTCAGGCGATTTTCTAGAACCCAGTTCGCAACACTTTCTTCTATAATAGGCCATTTTGTTACTCTTTTATGTAAAGTACATTTCTTCTTTGGCATGTTAATTATTGTCATTTCATTTTTTTCCCACTCCCTTATGGAGCTTTCACCAATATCAAACATCCTTGCTGTAGCACGATTTCCATTTTCTTTTGCAAATTGAATCACTTAGATCTTGAAACCGGCACTGTGTTTTGCTTCGTTTACCAGGGCTCATCTTTACTGCTCGCTGTTTGAGGTGTATTCAATATTATTCATAGTATTGAATTTAATACAGACAGCAAGCGTAATAAGTCTCAGGCTTGTTGTAATTTATTTCAAAATTAATCGTCCGCCTCGTACATCACACGAAAGGGGGAAAAGGAATCAATGTTTACAGAAAAGCATGGGAAAAACCCAGCCATGGTGTTGATTCGGCCCCCCCCCCCCCCTTTCTTCTTGCGCTTAAGGGTTGTATAATTCTAGAGAAGTAAACTATTTTTTCAAAAGAGAGTCTGGAATGATTTATCCAATAAATAATGACTTCAAAACATAAGAAAATTGCACATGTGCATTTCAAATTTTTTCGTAAAAAAGGGGGTGCGCGTTATACGGCGAATATACCTAAAAATTAAAAAATATAGCTTGAAAGTATAGGTGTGTGTTATATGCCGGATTTTACGGTACTTATCTTGTGAGGGGGAGGATTTATGCAATTTAAACAAGGAAATAATTGTTAATTTTCCGATGGTTTTACCACCTCTGTAGAAGGTCCTTATTAAAGTAAATTATCACAACAAAAACAATGTAAAAACGTTTAATAATTACATCTTATCAAATCTGTCATAAGTACAAAGGAACAAATTTATATTTCAAAGTATTACATAAATTTAAAGGTTTATTTTCAATGTGTTCCCATATCATAAATTGATCTTTCATTTCCATTAAACAAATTGAATACAAGCTAATATAATGTAAGATAAGGTAAATTTCCTTAATTTTGCAAAAGGTATCAAAATTATCAGTTTGAAAAGATTAATTCTACTTTTGTCATCAATGCTATGATTAAGAATTGTAGCATAAAATATGATATTTAATATGCAAATATTGCTAAAAATATAACATACAGATATTAAAATATCTCAAAAATGAGTGGGGAAAAAAAAGAGGGAGTGAAAAATATTTTTTTTCCAAGTCTCGCAGAAAATTGAAATAACCAGATAATTAAAAAGATAAAAAAAAAATTTTAAATAAAAAAAATTTCCCAGTATTTTCGATATGCATATGATTTTAAACAATTTTGCATAAAAAATATGCATACATGCTAGAAAATAGTAAGAATAGAAGTTTTTGAAATAAAAACATGCACGAGTAACAAAGTAATTACTTTGTAGAGTAAGCATCAAAATCTGTAGCCTTGGTCACTCCAACAAACATAGGGATTAGGTCATATGTGTAACTTAATATACCTGTAGTTGTCCATGTTGCAATAAGAATTGAAAAAAGTATACTGAATCCAATGGGTGGCCATCTACAAAATGAGATTTACAAAGAATTTACATTAAGTGGGAAAAAAAACAATAACATATAGAAATCTAGAATTCATCAATCTTCTCAGAAATTCTTTACAAATTAAGAGTATTTTGACTAACAACTTTAATGGAAAAAATTTAGAAATAATTTCAAAAATCTTTCTATTTCTTTTTTGCCCATTTGCTAAATTTTAAAATAAAAATGCAAAAAAATTTGACTATTTATATAAATTAATAACATTTATAGATATTGCACAAAAATTTACCTCCACAAGGGGTACAAGAAAAGAGGACTGATAAAGTAAAATTGCATATCATTAGCAAGATACCAGGACCACCCAAGACACTAAAACAAATTTTTAAAAAATAATAAAAATCTTTTAAAACATACATTGATTTTGCAGTTTTATAACATCAGTAAATATCAATTTGTTTACATGAGAAAAAAAAGACAAACATGATGGATTTATAGAAAAAGTCACACATACAGTGTTTAAATTAAATTGTACATTCTCTGCTAAATAAAAAGTATAGCTCAATAAAATAACAAATTAAATTGGCCATTAAAAATGGATACAAATATTGATAATTACTATTTCATAAAAATGAAAATTGCTATGTATTTGAAATGTTACCATTTTGTCAAAAAAAACTTTGATTCAAAAAATAAATAAATAATAAAAATAATGGAATGAAAAGTATACAAGTTCTAGTGAATATAAAAGTAAAATTCAAAAACTGCATTATTATGAAAAACAAAAAGGTAAAAATATTTATATAATCAAGTTTACCTCAAGAAAGTTTAATTTTTTATTCCAATTAATATTTCATGTTTATATGGAATGGAATGTTTCATTGAATCTTAAATATTTTACTTTAAAAAAATTTTTAAAGAATACATTTGTTAGAAATTTTAAAAAAATATCTTATTAAAACATGGTTTTATCATCAAAAACTTTGGTCAAAATAAAACATTTTTGTATAACTGTGACTACAAATAACATTTAATTCAAAATAAATTTAACCACTGATAATAAAGATTTTAAAATGTAAAAGTATCTAAATATTATATAACAAAATATTGCTGTGACTCATTTGCCATATTTTTTAAAGTTTCTTTACTTCCAAATTTTTAAAATTTGAAGAAAAGAATCAAAGTATTCAGTACATAATAATACAAAAATTAATTTTATTATTAATAATAATTTTACTACTATTATTTATTAATTTCAATACTAAACACTTTTCAAAATGCTCACCATTTTATTAATGGGAATAAAGTTATTAATGTACAGCATGTACTTCCACCAATCACCATGAGCAGCATCACAATGTTTATCATCCCAAAATGGTCCAGAGCCCACGTATTTAAAAACAAAAATGTAGAAAAAAACAACTACCATGTATGCTGGAGTTAATCTATGGAATATAAGTAATACAAAATTAAAAGTTTATTCAGCTGTAATCTCCTTTTCATCATACCATATATTAAAACATTAATGAAAAAACAAATGTGTAATACACAAGTCATCATTATGCTAAATAATCTTAAATTGATAGATAAAATTTTCAACTCACAGTAAAAGAAAATTAGTGTAAAAATGTGCCTAATTTTCACAACAATTAAAAGTTAATGTTTAAAAAATGAAATATTTCAATAATGTAATTTAACAAAGTAGAGGGATAATCAGGGTTAACTACATTTATAACACACAGTGCAGTCACATTAATGTGACCACCTCGTACTTTCGACGTTAAATAACAAATCACAGGCACTCACTGCAGCACTGAACAGTTGAGCGCATATAAAAGATGTATGACGGCTTCAGAAAATATTGCAATCGTTGGCATAATGCAGAAATGGAGCGATTTATCTGACGTCCAGAAGGGCATGATCATTGGCTTTTGGGACAAGGGTGGAAGCATTTTTGAAACGGCTAAGTTTGTGAACTTTTCGCGTGCCACTGTGGTAAAAGTATACTGTGCATGGTAAAATGGGACCGCCCAAAATCAGCAATGTGGCAAATGTGGTGCACCAGGGGCCATAGATGACAGAGGTGAACAACGGCTGCAGAAATGCGTTCGGATGAATAGACGTGATACCATTGAACAACTGACCACCCATATGAACCAAGGGGCTACCAACAGTGTCTCTCAAACTACTGTTGCCGCATCTGGACCTTTGAAGCAGACACCTAGTTCTTGCACTTATACTGACAGCTGTTCTTTGGCAATAAAGGCTAGGATTTGCACACCAGTACCACAACTGGACATCCACTGAGTGGTGAAAGGTAACGTTTTCCGATGAATCATGTTTTATGCTCCATCAGACAGATCAGTGCCGGTTTATCCAATGGGCACCGAGGGGCCCAGGGCCCGGATAAGCTGGACTTAACCAGTTTTTCTGATTATAAGTTTTGATTCTACACAGCCAAAGGAGCCTGTAGATCTTCTGCACCTAGGAGCTTAACAAACTTAAATTGGCACTGATGGATGTTGGCGTACACAGCGTGAAACCTCTGAAAGTAAATACCTTGCAACCATTGCCAGAACGGTCCAGGATGGAGGCGACAGAATTATGGTCTGGGGAATGTTTTCCTGGCATTCTCTTGGTTCAGTCATCATTGTGGAAGGCAGGATGGATCAATGCAAGTATGCATCTGTCCTTGCGGACCATGTCCCTCCCTAATGCATTGTTTTTCCTCAGAATGATGGCATCTACCAGCAAGACAATGCAAAGTGTCATACAGCTGGCAGTGTATGTGTGTGGTTAGTTTACCATTCTTCCCTGGCCAGCAAACTCACCTGATTAAACCTAATCGAGAATCTGTGGGACCATCTCGATCGAGTTGTTCACACCATAGATCCTCTAGCGCAGCGGGCCATGACACTGGAGTTGGCATGGCTCAACATCCCAGTGAACATCTTCAGGAACCTAATTGACTCTCTTCCTGCATGTCTCGCAGCAGTTTGCTCTGCGAAAGATAGTTATTCTGGCTTTTGGCAGGTGGTCACATTAATTTGACTGTGAACAGTGTATATATAAAAACACTTATGTGTAAAGAGTAAATCATTACCAAACTAAGTAAAATCTAACATTATGTAAAACAGTATAAAGTGAAATATGTTTCACATGAAAACACTTAAGACGAAATATCGATTAACATGAAATAATATAACGATCCTGACAAATTACTACAGATTTTCATGCATTTTTTTTCCTCTTAACATGAAAAGATTTCCCTTCTGGTAATGAACAAAATATGAAAAACTAGCCAGATTGGGCTGTCTTATTGTATTACCAGTAGAATTCCTTACAGTAAATTATAATGTGTGTACAGCCCTAATTATGGCAGACAAAGACATTTTAGAGTTTGTTCAAAGCTCAAAAAATATCACTGATGCAGATTCCAATGATGAAAATGAAATAAACAATGCAGCTCCTGTTCCCACATCATCCGAAATAAGGAACATCATGAAAAGTATGCATAGTTATTTAGACGCATAATCCATTGGTGGAATGAATAACAAAATGGATAATATCTAACAATTTTTTATGTTAAAAAAAAACAATGTAAAGAAAATAGTAGATTATTTTCCAAAAGCTCAATAAATGTTTTGTTTTTCAAAAAAAAATTTTAATTTTGTTTTAACTTTAAGTTCTTATGAATTTTTCTGCTTCACTGACTTTTTATTAAATATATGTATATATACATATCTAAGTAAATAAAATAAACTCTGATAAACTTAATTTTGTTTGATAAATGGGGTTTTTTTTACAATATCCTTTAACACAAAATCTTTTAGCATGAAAAAATATTTAAATCCCTTCAGTTTCATGTTAAACGATTTTCACAGTATATTTCATATCTTCATATTGCATACTAAATTAAAATATTTAAATGAATCAAACAACACAAAATTTTTTGAATTATTTCAACTTTACTCTTCAAACATATGCAAACTTTTTATTATAAAAACAATATTCTAACTTTCAATTCAAATTTCAATTTTGAGAAGCTTATAAAATAAGTATTTTACAAGTATTAGTTTTCATTATCACAATCAATCACTTCATTGTCAATTTTTATAAAAAAAAAAATATCAATCACTTGCTCAAAAGTAACAAACAAAAAAATTTATTACAAATTTTTAATTTAAAAAATTACCTCCAGTATCTGTGCACGTAAAATTTGAGCCAGTTTATTTTTCCATTTTTCCTATCAGCTTCTTTTAAAAATAAATATGACAAGAGAAACCCACTGTTTAAAAGAAATTAAATTTCAATATTTAAATAAAAATTTTAAATAATGATTTCTTTCATTTTAAATGATATAAATATATCAAAGGCAAGTATAAAAAAATATTTCATTATTATTTTACATAGTAATAATTTGTTGAAAAAATAAAAAATACTAAATTAAAATAAGTTGGTTTCTTAATAAGAACATAAAAAATATTCAATTCAATCTTTGGTATATTCTGTAAATTGCTGTTGTTTGTTCTGATAATAATGTTGTTCATAAATATAGTTTCTTAGAACATTTACAACTTAAAAATTTTTATAGACACTTTTGGAAACAACTCTTAATTTTCTCCAATTATTTTTAATGATGTAAAAAATTTATCCAAACTACAATCTCCATTTTAAAAAAAAACTTAGAAGAATGGAATATTTTTTTAAAAAAAAACCTCTGTAAAATTACATCAAGTATGTTTTACATTAAATTAAAAAATTAAAGGTGCTAAATTAAATTTTCAAATTTCTTCTGTTTTTATAATAGAAGTTTATCCTTTAAATAGTACACTTTACAAAATAAGCTGAAATTGTAATAAAAATTGCTTTTATTAAGATCTACAGCTAATGAAAATATCTTAAATAATCAACACAACATGTTTTTTTATTTAAATTTCTATGTAAAATACCCACAGATATACTCATCAATGTATTTCTTTTTATCCATATATCTAACAAAAATGAAATAATTTCAAAGAATAAAAAATATGATTAAAATATTTAGCAAAGATATATATGAACCTATTTTAATTAAGCATTTTATTTTATTAATTTTAAATATATCATGTTTTCTAATTCTCCTGTCAATCTCATCCAAACTGATAGTATGGAATAGGAAATCGAAAAAAATATATATATCAATACAAAATACTGATAAATTCCTTTAAAGATAATAATCTGTCACATGTTAAAAATCACTCATAAATTATCTCTGAGAGCATTGTTTCATAAGTATTGTATCAGCATCCAAAATGTTTCCCAGCTTTTGATTCCCTTAGCTATGATACTTTATGATACAATAAAAAATATTTACTAAGTAGAATACTGAAACATACCATATATATTATAAACAGCAATTAATAATGCATAAAATGTTTTATGTACACAAAATTTGGCAATGAAAAATCATAGAGATATCATTTTTTAATTTAATATTTGAAAAAAAGATAGACCCAAGCATTATTAAAATTAATAAAAAATAATCAATAAATCATATTTTAGCAAAAAACATCACATATAAAACTAGGATTTAACAAATAATTAGATGAAATTTTAAAAAATAACATTTCAATAAATTTATATATTAATTATTATTTATCAACATTTATCAAATTATTTCAGTAAATCAGAGAATTAAAGCAAAAATGAGCATTTTAATAGTTTTTAAATTTCTAAAGAATTTTAAAACAATTAACAATAGTCATAACAAAAAAAAAACCAATTAGAAAAATAATATACCTAAAAAGAATTTTAATAAATATAAGCTTATTTTAGAATTTTTTTTAAAAAAATTTCATAAAAGCCTTATTTTTTTGTTTATAATTAAAAACTGGCATTGCTTATGATATTGAAATTTTAAAAATGGTAATAATAGTTAAATTATAATGCCTTAATCATTTTATCTAAAATTGGTTGACAAATCAAAATGTCTGCTTATAAAATCTACTGTTGTCACAGCTCTATTGCATAATTTAATTTATTTAACATACAAAAAGGATAAAAATGGTTCAAATTACTTAAATCAGCACAGTAAAGTAATATTTAGAATCTTTAATATACAATATATATAATTTTTTATTTATTTCCCATACATGCAAGATGTTGTACCTTCAACTTAACAACAACAAAAAAAAATATATTAATAAAATAACTAGATAAAAAAAGAATAACAGCACAAACAGCATTACCAACCCTAATAAAAAGAATGAATCAACTGAGAAAGGAGCCTGTAACAATACTTGAAAAGGGACACTGTCCATTTCTTTCAATACATCTATTCTGTTCCCTGTCATTACAAAAATTTCATAAGAGCACAGAATTAAACCATAGATCAGGGATGGCGAACCACTGGCACGTGTGCCATTGATGGCACGCAACACACTATTTTGGGCATGCCACCGATCGAAACAGTTTGCATTTTAATTCAAAATAACAAAATTCAATATGAAGTATTACGAGCAAATGCAAGTGATCGGTCACAGTTTTCAGAGAGATTTTCTCAGTTCAAAGAATTATCAGTAATGCTTGAGTTTTTTTTATGTACCCTGATGTGATTTCATTTAATAAACTGAACTTGTCCCAATTTGATTAGTTGGAAATTGAAAATTTTGAAATGCAACTGATTGATTTCCAGTCTAGTTTAATATGGATTCAAACATTTATTGAAAAAAGGAGAAAGTTGGAATTGATTGAAATAGAAAGATTAATAATCAATATAAGTAAAAATGCTAATAATGAAATTTTGGAAACATGGAATTCGATTCCAGACGCATTTAACTGTTTGAAGAAACTGGGCTTTGCTATTTAAACCATATTTTCGTCTACCCACCGCCTGCAACTCATTATTTTCAGAGATGAATAAGCATTAAAGACTCGCTTAGAAACTGTTTGGCAGATGACTCCAACTCAGCATACATTTTGCTAAAAGTAACATCTTACAATCCTAATATAAGTAATTTTTCATCTATCATCATCAGCAGCAGAAATCACATTAATGTTACTTTAATTTGAATTACACTTATAACTAAAACATTTACCACTATTAAGTGCAAAATGTATTTTTTTCAAAATAAATAGAGTTTTTAGTTGTGTTAGTATTTAGTTTTATTATTTTCTCAATAATCACAAGTCAAAATTATATGACAGCACGTCTATACCTCATTAAAGATTTCTTTAGAAAAAATGGCACGTTGATCCATAAAGGTTCGCCACCCCTGCCATAGATTAAATATTTCATTTTTTTAAAATTATTTTATCAAATTATATAAACAATTTTTCTTAGGATAAGCATTAGTAAACTTTAATTAGGCAGAATGTGAGAAAATTGGCTAATTTTTAAATTTTTCAGTTCTAGTAAGCTAAATCTTTTTTTAAAGCATGCTTACAGTGTATTAAAAAAACATCTTACTACTAGATATGCTTGATGTATATAACATAATGCATCAATGAGATAGCATGATGTCAAAATAAATGTACCATAACTAAATTAAAAATGCAAAAATATTAAATTTTATATTGCTAAATTCTAATAAAAAAAGCAAATCACTATTTACTAAGCCATGATATACATGTATAAAAACAACATTCAACAGAAGTTTTAGTTATAAATAGTTATTTGGTAATTTAATTCATATAAGAAAAGAGAGTGAACTGCATTTAGAGGACAACAAGGCCTTAAAAATTATGAGTACTATAAAATGGAGATTGAATTTATACTTAATAGTTAACACAAGCTTTTAAAATACAGTGGGGCTTTTAAACTGTGAGCTACACCTAATGAAAAAATTAATCTAAAATATAATAGTAAAAATCAAGTTATTTCGTATATATTATATCTTACAAACGAAAATAAAGATCATATGTAAAAATTTTTAACAAATGTTAATTAAACTAGCAAACTAAAAAATTTGTAATTATTAGTACAGTTCAATTGTTTAAAAAATTGAAATATGCCATTTTGAAAAGCTGGAAATTATTATTTTTCAAATCTATGTATCAATATATTTTTCATTTAAATTATTTTTTTTTTATAAATACTACTTTAAAACTCTACTGCAACAATTTTTTATTAAAGTATTAAAACAGGAATAAATAAATAGTAACTAATATATTAAAATGTTGTTTCAAAATACCTGTAAAGTATTTCTTACCAATAATAGAAATTGAAGAAATGTATGTATGTCCAAGTATAACCCATGTTAAACTAAGGAATCGAATTCCCTGAATACTCCGTAGTTGATCCTCAGAAGTTTTTGTGTTCAGTATTTTTTTACCATTTTCAATAGCAGAAAAACAGAGTAAGATTTTTTTTGCAATGCTATAATCTAAAATCAAAAATATTTAGTACAGTTTCTTTAAACATTAAAATATCAATAAATGCACATGGTTATTTTTAAGTTAAAAAAAGTATGGCACACATACTAAAAAAAAAAGACATTATGAATGATAGAAGGGCAAATTTGTACTAAAAAGAGCATGTTACTTAAAAAGGAAAAATATAATCCTACTTGAATTTTATTGATAAATAATAATCTTATTTCAATTTTAAAAAATTGAAAAAAATATAAGCAATTACTCATCTAATTGATACTCTGACAACTCAAAACTGTAATTTAAATATGTACTACAAAAGTTGAGTAAAAACTTATCTTCTAATATTAATTATAATAAAAAGTATTCAAAAGTATATAATTATTTTCCTTATAAATTTCAATATTAATGAAATATTTATATATCTAAAAAAAAAATAATTAATTTTAATAAATAATCCTAAAGTCATTCATAAAAATTATTATATAAATTCATAAATAATTATTCCTTTTCTTTAGAATATGCATTCACCAAAATGATTTAAGTTACAACATTGTTGAAGGAGTGAGCTAAATAGAAGCAATAACAGGGGTATAGCTACCGTTGTATCAATGATACAGGGTCCCCCAAGCTACAAGGAAGATTAAGGGGCCCCAAAAATGGGCATCTAAGAGATTTTGATAAATAGCCCACTTAGGACTAGCTATGCCAGTGAGCAATAGTATGTGGTATTAAATTTTTCTCCGATAATACAACATTGTTAGTTGAAATTTAAGATTATACTTTTGAAATTATATATTTCTTTCATCATGGAACTTAAAATTTCCAAGCAAATCTACATCAACAAGTTTTTCCCTACACACAAAAAGCAGCAGTTATTTATCTAAATACTATCTCTCAGAAGCAATGTAATCCAAAAAACATAAATTTTAAAAATAATAGTGAAACAGTTCTTAGAAAAAGAAATATTGAGAGTGTTTAGAAAAGACTCACATTTGATTCTCACAGTTATTCAGATTTTTTGAATTAATCTAAAGAATGATTTACAAGAAATAACTACGTCTAATTCTGAAATTATTGAATTAACAACATTGAAATTTTTGTTATATACATGTTAATTTTTTTTTCTCCAAATATAATTTAACCTGTTTTCCAATTCTTTTTTTTTTCCAATTTTGTCAATAGGATTTATTTTTTAATATAAAATACAATTAGAAAAAGTTATGAATTAAATACAATTAATTAAGCATATAAATTTTAATAAAACCATACAGCAATTTCTGTAACTTGACTTTTCTAAATTTATGAAAATGTTGGGTGTAAGGGAAAGTTCTGTCATTTTTTTCTGAGGAAAAAAAATGAAAACATTTTTTTCACTCTTTATTTAAAATTTAATCTACAATATAATGTTCTTTGTTAGTTACAACAGTCTGTCTGTGTTCTGGCAGCTTATTTAACCCCCTGTAAAAGAAGTCCTCTGTTTTGGAGACAAAGTATTCTTCCACTGCCATTTGGACACCCTAAAAATTTATATATTTTCATCAAAAGTTTTGCAGCAACTTGAACAGATAACAGAAAGATGGTACAATATGAAGAGTATATGCTGGCTGAGGTAAAATTTCCCAACCCAACTCGGCAATTTTTTATACAATGTTTCTTGCTATGTGCAGTCCAGCATTGTCGTGATGAGCAATCACACCCTTTCTGTTGGCCGAAGATAGACGTTTATGTTGAATTTCTTTATTCAAAATACCAAGTTGTGAACAGTAAAGGCTTTTATATTTTCTTTCAGCAACTCGTAGTGTACTATACTCTTGCTGTCTCACCAACAACACAACATAACCTTCTGCTACATGCCAACTTTGGATGAGGATGGTGCTGTCTCCGCTTTGTAAACATATGCTTTTTTTTCTTGTCACGTGTTTGTACACTATCCACTTTTCATTTCCAGGTCACTAAGTGATCCAAAACACCCATGTGGTGACTAGATGCAAAAGAATAGTCCTAACGTAGCCCATGCATATCGTAGAAGGCAACTAAAATGAAGCCGATCCTCCAAATTCAGGGGTTGGGCGTATGGCTAACAACCCTACCCCATAAAAAAACTCTTATTATGAAACCTCAAGAAGAAAATATAACCGGAATTGGCACACGAAGAAAAGGGCAGGCCAAATCTTAGATGGATTGATGGCCTGGAAAAAAATCTCCTAGTTTTGAGAACTAATAACACTGGTCAACATGATTTTTGTCTCATGAGTACTAATAGTT
>BMAV01003486.1:312198-334140 GCA_019973955.1 Trichonephila inaurata madagascariensis
TCATACCTGATTTCTTTTGAATAGCAGAAACTCCTAACTCTGGGCTTTGAATTAATGAATTTTTATCGTGGCAAGAATCATAACTTTTCTGCTTAAATATGATTGATGATGCTTCAGAGAGATCAGAGTTTTCCTCCGAAACCTGGATGTTTTGTTGTTCTGAATATGGAATACTAATTGTCCGTTGCTTCTTCAGATTATGCAAAACTGACACAGCGCTTCCTACTAGAACAAGAATCACAAAACAGGATACGAACACCCTAAATTCAAAGAAAATTAAATATGAAAAAAGAGCAGAGTATTAAAAAATAATAAAGGAAAGTGCTGAGAAGTTCTTTATAGTTTAGATAAGATGAGGTGAAAATACATACACATAAATAATGCTTCCAATATCTAATTCTTTGTCTTTCAGTTTACAGGTTACTTCCTTTAAAGTCAGAAATGATTTGTAATTTTTCAAGAAAGGGTATCGTTCTAAATAAATATGACAAAAAAAACTTTATTACAGTTAGTTAATTATATTTACAAAAATATGCTCAAAGTTATTTACAAACCTAAAATATGGATTACATTTCTACCAGCAGTTTTGAGTTCACTTTCTTTACAAGAATCAGGAACACATAATCCAACACTTAAGGGTAATTTTGAATACTAAAACAAAATAAAATTTTATGTTATTTATACTATATCCATTATAATACATCATTACATGTTGTATTTTTATAATACATCCTTACATTTCAGATATTTATAACATAATATGCATTATTATCTTGCCTTTAGAAATGAAATTCTACAAAAAAAAAATAATAAAATTAATAATCAATAATCAAGAGCTGATATTTCAAGCAATAAATTACAGTCTATTATTTAAAAAAATTTAATAAAATTTTAAAAATTTTTTAAAAATATTAATAAGCAATGCTTATGAAAAAGGATCAATGCAAAAAATCGAATCACATGAATGAAAAATAAATTTTTCTCTCAAAATTCTGAAGTGTAAAAAAAGTATATAAAAATTGTAAATACTACCTCATATTTTAAAAACATTTACAGTATAAAAAAAATTATTCACCAAATTTATTATGATAAATTCAGATGTATAAAGTGAAATAAAAAAAGAGTTTTACAAACCTGTCCACCTAAATTCATGGTCCAAGATGTAAGACAATATTTTCCATGGAAATCACCATGCCCTTCGTCATCTTTAGGTGCATAAACAGAATTGCATTCTTCGAAGTGACCAGGCCAAATCAAGCCTCCTCTTAACAATCCACTACTAATTTTTCCATCTGAATCTATCACTGTCATCATGTTTAAGATAAGTAATTTTAAAAAAAAGTAGAAAAAAACATATATAACAATATACTAATAATACAAAAGCTTTATATTTCTTTTAATCTTTTTTACAATTCTTATTTAATTATATGAAATTCTAAATAAATATACATTAAAAATATTTATGCTTATACAGTTGCTTGAAAATGGAAAAAAAAACAATAACTTAAGAGAGATATTATTCATGTTGAAATAAAATATCAAATTAATTACAACTGTTTTGTTCAGAAATAAAATGCAAAATCAAAAGAAAAAGTAATTTGCTTATTTTGTAATAAAATGAAAATATTCAAAACACAAACAAACTTCAATATATTAAATAATGAAATTATTCAATAATAGTATAATAACAAACATTATTTTTATTAAAAATGTATGGCAAATTTAGGTTTTACAAATATTTTTATGATGAAACCATTTTTTTTCTCAAATCTTATCACACATTTTACAGCAAAACTCATTTATCAAAATATGATCAAGTATAATTATGGGTAGAATTTTTTAAAAAGGTGATCCTTTAAAATAGATATTAAAATTTAATTTTATTTACCACAGTCATAACTTTCTGATCTTCAAATTATTTAAATTATATTCCTAACTATTTACTTTTTTTCACAAATTGAAGTTAATTAATTTGAAAACTGAAACAAAAAATAACATTTTTATAACATTCTTTCATTTCTAACAGTAATCTTTCACAACTAACGATAGTTAATTCAAAACATATAAAAATTAGTACTAATAAATACATGTTTTGGCATACATATATATATATATATATAAGAAAACAAAAGATAAAAACAAATAATATAAAAAAAAACTTTAATTCAATTCCTACTTAGATCAAAGAAAAAGTTTACTTTAGCTACTTTTTATTAAATAGTTACAATTAATATAAATATGTATATACATAGAACACAATCACAACATTAAGTGGTAATTCATTTTTATTAAGTATCATTAAAGTATCGCATTGTCATCCAAAACAATCGTGCCTATAAAATTTTAGTTCAACTGAATGCTTTAAAACATAAGAAAAAAACCTTTCCAAGTTTTGACACAAGTCGCCAAAATTGTCGCTAAGTTGCCAGCGTGGTTGTGTATTTGTAATTCTTTAAATAATTAATTTTAATCAATTAATTTTTATTAATTATAATTAAATTATTGTATTGTCATCCAAAATAATCATGTATATAAAATTTCAGCTCAATTGAGCGCTTTAAAATGTATTTTATTAATGATTGAAAATCCCACCAAGATAAATAAATAAATATATGGAGAGTGTGAGTTAATAGTAGGAATTGAATTAAATTTTTGAACATTACAGATTTATAAAAAAAAATACAATTTAGGAATTTAAAATTTTATTGTTAGAAAAATAAAACTTTCTATTTATAATAAAACCATATTTCTTTACGCTTAAATGCAATACATTAGCATTAACAATAAAAGAAAACATATTAAATAAATAATAAAAGCATTTACTAACTCTGACGAGCCCAGTCTGATTTCAAATTATATAAAATTTGTACCAAGTCATCACTGCAACTTTTAATTCTTCCTTCAGGTGTAGTAGAAATTTCTGTTTCATTTTCCATCAATGGAAACTCCGAAATATTCAGATTTGGAGCTAATTCGTTTGAATGGTAACTATATGGTGGATGCTGCAGTATCATAGCTGCTTCTGGAATTGAAGTTGCTTGTAACCATTTTTCATTCAATTCACTTAATTTTTTAAATGATTCCAGTGCATCATTTTCAGCTCTGCATGCAGATAAAAAGACAACAAATATAATTAAGCTAAACATAATTTAAATTAGTTTAGCAAGTGCTATAAAAATTAAGTCATAACACTTAGCTGTCAAAAAGGAAAAGGAAGGTTGAAAGGTCTGGTTGTTATTTATATGAACAATGTTATCAATTTTTGGAGATTGATAATAAAAAAAATTACTATGGTTGCAATATTACAATCACATTCTTTATCAAATATTTCTAAACAAAGAAGTTTCTTCAAATTATTCTTCAACTGATAATTTAATCATGAGATTATTTAAAAAAATAATCACTACACAGACAAAAAAAGCTCTTTTTTCATGTTGCTAACCTTCATGAACTAAAAAAGGGATTTTTAAATAAAATTATACTTTTGTATTAAATATTAGTTGCTCTGACTTAAATTCATTTCATATATTTTTAGACATTAAAAACATTTATATTTTATAAATAAATCTTCATATAAAATATTTTAAATTCATTGAATAAAGAAATAAAAAAAAATTTCTAAAGGTTACAAAAAAACTAGCTGGATATATTTTTAATTAAACAGGGAATGAAAAGTGGTAAGTGTTGGAAAGAAAATAAAAAACTACTTTTATTTTTAGTTTAACAAGAAATAACTAATACAAATAGGTTAGATATTGAAATGGATTTAACAAAACAAAGTGTAAAAAAATACATTCAGTTAATCACTACAAAAATTAAAAATGCCTGTTTTGAATTAAATAAGTACTGTAATAAAATAGTAATAAAAAAATAAAATGTTCCAATTGTAAAAACAACACAAATATATTAAGTGGTAAAAATAAAGTTTTACATTACATCATTATTTGCAAAAATAGGTATTTTTTTCTTTAAATCATTTCTTTTCATTATAACAGTTTTAAGAAAAAATACATTTTAAATTTAAAGTTTTTTTTTTTTATTATTTATGTAAATGAATTTTTTCAAAAATATTTTCACTAAAAATTAAGCTTAAAATAGGCATTTCTCAATTATTCTCAAGATAAACAAGACAATTTATAAGAACTCATGAAAGGATTATATATACATATAATACATGTAATAAATTAATATCAGTTATAAAATATGTAAAATAATTAATAAAAAAACTCAACTATTATAAAACATTAATATAATAAAAGATAAAGATCCTTCGTTAACAAAAAAATTATCGCAAAAGAATAATGCTTTATTTATAGACACAAAATACAATATCTCATAACAAATATTTATTAGTGAAATCTGTCACTAATAAGAAGAAAAAAAACAAATCTGTGTCTCCAGCGAATACATACTTAAAATGCCTTATTTCTTTTAAAAATATTTACTAGCAAAAACATAGAAAACCTTCACATAAATGAATATTTTTGTAATAAAATTCAAAAGTTAATAGTTTTTCTTGATATATTACTCAAATTTATTCAATTATAAATCTGTGATACATACAAACATAACTTTCCTAATTTTTGAATTTTAAAGGATTTAAAGACATAAAATTATTAAATTTACTTTAAGACTGCAATGTAAATTAACTCTATATAGTATGATAAGAAACTATCCATCAAAAAATATATATCTATTTAAGTTAAATAACTCCTTAAAAAGAACACTTTTCTTTTCTTGCTTTTGTTTTGATGAACCTAGTATTTTACACAAATGCAATCAACACATTTTATGAGAATAAAAATCACATGCTTTCAACAATTAATGTTTATGATATAATAGATGTGAAAAAATGTGTCAAAAAAACAAAATAAAACTCTTTTCATTTAAAAATACTTTATTAGAATCATAATTGGAAGACTGAGTATATAGGGTATGTTATACATAAAAATATATAAGTAAATAATTGCTTTAATTTGAATATAAGATTCCAAACAAAATAGCTAGCTACACATGGTAAGATGAAACAAATAGTGACAAGTATACTATTCTTCCCTTCCTCATTCTACACATCGAGGAATTGTTGATACTTCATACAAATGAATTGTAACTCAGTATAAGAAATTAATGTATAAAAAATGGGGTAAAATTTAAAATAAAGTAGATGTGATTACATGGTTTTTACATAAAAAATGCATCAAAAATGTTAATCCCATAAATATTTCACACATTGAGTTACATATAATAGTGATTTCAACCAACTGCTCAACTACAGATTACCTGTGAAGTACATGAATTCAAATATATATATATATATATATATTAAACTTTACTAAATAAAAAATAAAGCACTAAGTATATATCTAATGATTTGAAAATATATAAAATTAAAAATTATTCTCAAAATATTTTTTATGAGCATAACATTATATAAATTAAACAGCATAATTACAAGTGTTAAATAAAATAATCAATTGCAAAAAGGAAAACAGAAACATTGAATAACGAAAAAGATTCCAAATATGAAGCTATTAAATATTATCAATTATAGACTAAATATTTACTGAAGAATCAATTATGGGATATTTTAAACATTTATTTTTTTAATTTATATATTTTAACCCATAAATTCAAAATAATGAGTTTTATTTTATAAAAAAAAATAGCACATGAATTGATGTTATATTTCCAACTTTATTCTGTTTTATAAGTTTAAAAGAATTCCATCATAAAATCCAAAACACAGTCATAACATTAAAAATAAATTATATATATTAGATAACAATTTTCATATAAATGGTTAAATAATGTCCAACACACAAAAGTTCAATCATGAAAGCCTTTTAAAAATCAAATTTATATTTAATAAATCAAATAAATTTGTATAAATAGTATTTCACGAAACTTTTCCAAATAAAATGCATTTTTATAACAGGAGTTTATTTATATAATATTAATGATTACAAATACATTTTAATAAGCTTTAATATATTAATAAATATCAGATTTAATACATCAATATCTTTCTTGGTCCAGAAATTTACAAATACGAGAATATTTTGTAAATTTTATTTATAAAAATACTCAATCGTGTAATCAGTTAACTTATATTTTTGCAGTTATCATGACAAATAATTTTTCATTAAGTAAGGCACAGTATGTTTATATCACAGAAAAAATAATTTTTAATTTTTAACATAATACAATTTTTGAAACTATTACATGAGATAAATCCCATTCAAAACTTTTAAATTAATATTTATTATGAAATATCAATAAATTTTTTGGAATTTAGACATTAATCTAATACTAAGGATTTACTGCCAAAGATTAACTGCATGCCAGAGATTAATTGCAAAAAATTGTACAAATAATGACAACCAATTTCATTTTGAATCCATAATCAATCTTATGGCTATATTTTTCAACCAATAATCTGCCAAAGATCAATTAAAATTCATCAAAGGTTACCTTCAGCATGAGGTTAAAACAAAAAAAGAATTTTTCTCCATAAATATAACATTATAAATTATAATTATTTTAGCCTTTATTACATTACAATTTCTCTATGATCATTACTCACAATTCTCAAAATACATTACTGGAATACTGCCAAAATATAACGTAAGGGTTCCCAAACTGTGCACCGCAGCATACTTGAAAATTGTGGCTTTGCAGGGAAGCCATGCATTTTGTAAAAGTTTATCTTTTGCTTATATTTAATCATACTTTGACTTGGGTAGGAAACCATGGGAAAAGTTTAGTTCATAAAGGGCATCATATATTGAAAAAGTTTGGGAACTACTGATATAAGGGGTCATGTTGTGCTGAGCACAACTAAATTTATTAGTATAGTATTTTAGATCTATAACATATTTCAAGTTATATATATGTAAAGAATCAATCTCCTTTATTTATGACACAATTCTGTTCCAATAAACTATTTACAAGTCAAACGGATCATATGTCAGATTTTTATATTTAAACAGGTCATAAAAATTTTACATAAAACTTCAAACCATGTGTTGTATAGTTATTGAAAATAATTTGAAAAATATATAATACAAACAGTATTGTAAATACAATTGTTCTTATCAATGTAATAAACTTTCTTTACTATTTTTATTTATTTTTGTAGTCATTTGTTGATGAGAATTTATAGATGTTTGTGTGTGTGTTTGGACAATAAATATTAAAATTCACAACTAAAAATTATATACAATTCCTTCATTTAAAGTATAATTTATTTCACTATAAACTTATATTCTACAGTGTGTGTCATATATAAAATAATTACATTAGTCTTAATAATACAATGTTATTTATATAAATAATTAAAATCATATATGTCTATAAAATTTATATATTACAGTATCTTCACAAGTAGTATAAAAATATACAAATTTTTACAGGGATATATTTTTCAAACTTTTTTGAGCAATTCAAATTTAACATCTAAAAACACATATAAAAAATTACATTCATACACTTAGCATTACATTTACACTTTAAAACAGCACTTTATTTCAGGTTATAATTTAATGTCTTTTTTAAAAAAATATTGAAAAAATATACGTAATCTTAAGAATATAAAACAAATTTTTCTATTTCTTTTGTATCACACACAATGTCATTAGGATCAACAAGCTTTAAAGATTCATGATCTACATGTGGTCTTTTGAACAGCAAAGCATTCCAGCCTGCTTCTTTTGCAGCTATATAATCCAATGTTACATTATCTCCTATATGCAAAGCCTGTGATGCAGTAACACAACCAGTTTGATGCAAGGCAAGATCAAATATCTTTTTACTTGGTTTAGCTGTTTCAACAAGATATGATGCCAAAACAAAATCAAAATAAGACTTTAACCCATTTGATTTTAAAACTGAATCTAAGCGTTCATCAAAATTAGAAATAACACCAAGTATTATATGTTTCTGTTTTAAATGTTTTAAAAGAATTTCTGCTCCAGGTTCTACCTTCCAACAGACATTACTTTTGTAAAGATTATATAAATGATCAGAAATAGAATCTAACTGATTCTTTGTCAATTCATCAGAGTCGGTTACAAATGTTCGTCGCACTAACTCTTTCCACCACTCATAAGAGGAAACACCAGTATTCCTACCATAATTGGGATGGTTTAAATTCATCAGTTTCCAATGATGACTGAAGGATCTAGACACTTGATCAGGGTCTCTTTGAACTCCATACATTCTTCCAACTTTTGCATATTGATCTCCAACTGTAGACTGGAATTTAAGAAGGGTGTTGGTTACGTCAAATGTACATAGCTTGAAACGAAGATTTATCACAGACATTCTGGTTCAAATTGAGGAACCCTATGATAAACATAAAAAAAAAACATAATAAAGCATTACCTGAATTTACTTTTATTAAAAATTGAATACATATTTTATAAATAAAATAATTTTTTATTTTTATGTTAAACCAAAAAAATATGCATATTTGAAAAAATATTCAACAATTCCTTCCCTTATAATATTTTAAGGAAATTTAACACAATTCAAGGAAATAAATAATTCTGTTTTAACATTCCAAAACTAATTGTCTTAGAGTACAATATATAACAAATTTTAAAGATCAATCAAAATCTTCTAACACTAATAGTAATCATATTGCATTCAGAAGATACAGCTTACATTAACTCCTTCTTGGTCAGATTTCTTTTTGAATTTCCAACCTCGAAACAAAATAATTTTTATAGCTGAAAATTATTATATATTCAATCTTAAATTCAAAAATGTAAGATATTTTTTTATCAGAAAGCAGTTTTTCACTTTATTTACTGGTGATAAATGTAATATCCCATCTACTGATCTGTGTTTTTACTCCCCTTGTTTTGAAATTTTTAAAAAATACACTTTGATACCATATACAGTATTAATACTACTCCTTTGAGGTAATTAAAATAAATATCTATGTAAAACAATTATAAAAATTACATACAAAATGGATACATTTTTAATTCTAATATCCTTATTGAGCTCAAATCCTCCTCTTCTGATTCCCTACATTCTGAAATCAGAACTGGCATCTTCTGAATGAGAGATAGTGAATCCATTGTTCACAAAATCATTCTCTGAATCCATCATAAAAGCTTTCTGATACTCAAAAATAACACTAATAAATGTGAAACTACTGAAAATACAAAAATGATCTTGATTTCTATTCAAGGTGGTCATTCTCATTGCAAAAGAGTTGGATTAATTTCACCAACTCATAGAAATATTCAGAAATAAAAAATAAAAAAAAAAAATAGAGTTTAAACAGATGTGCAAGTAATGGTGAATTTAGTTTTAAGGATGAAAATTCTCTTTATCCCATGACATGCAATGCAGACTCTATGGTCACAAAAAAGCTGAATGTATGAAATGTGATGCCAACAAAGAAGGGATTAACCTAATTTTCACATATCAAAGACAACAAACTCTATTAAATTTTTAATTCACATCAAATTATATTATATATAAACATAATAATCCCTTTATATTTTTAGCAGTTCTTTTTGTTATATTTTCAATTTAGTTAGCTTTAAAATATATTCTTTAGTATTGAAATATAATAATCTCAAGAAAAATAAAAATGATACATTTTCAATTAATTTACTTTGTTATGCAAGGAAAACACACACAAAAAAATATTTTGGTAATATACAACAACCTATTGGCAACATTATATGAAATGAAGCACATGATTGCCCATTCAGCATACATCACATTCGAAATTGGGGTTGCCAACTTGGCAAGTTATCTTGAACATCGGTGATTGTTGCCATAATACGCAAGTACCAATATTTTTCTATACATAAAGATTAGATTTTTATTAATTTTTTAAAATTTCTCAATATTTATAAATTTTTAATTTAGGGCAAGTTTTGAATAATTAGAAAATAAGTTAAGCACTCTTTCCAGGATTCTTTTAAGAAACTTTCTTAAAATTATTTTTACATAGTAAAATATGTAAATCAAAAACATTCTTGAATATTTTATCAGTGTCTCATAATAAACAAAATGTATTATATGTACTAATTATATAGAAGAATGTAGGAATGGTAAATACATATATAACCTTCCAATTTATTTAGAAAAATAAGGCATACATAGTACACAGTTTTTAGTACTTTTCAATTAAAGCTATAAAATGCATCTTCACGATGCCAAATTATAACATATTTATCTTTTATTACTTTCCTAAAACTTTCACTTGATATGAAGTTTCTTTTTTTTTTCAGTATTTTTCCGATTATAAGAACCATGAAATCAGACATATGGCAAGAAATAGAATACACACCAAATTCAATTCAATCATTGTGTTTGTAGTGAAAGCATCTTATTAGATAACATCACCACTGCTCTTTCTGGCAACACCTTGGAAAAGTAGTGACCAATGCATGATTCATGTAATTGATAAGTACCTTTTCTAATACTTTTATTTTTATATTTCCTTTCTATTTTACTAAATTTCAAAACAAAAACAATACCTAGTGTCAACAAAATATACCAAAACTGCACTAAGCACACTTTAACAAAAAAAAAATGAACTTTTATAAAATTGTATGCACTTTTTTAAATTAACTGGAAGCTTAATTTATGCTTTAAAAAAATTATTCTAAACAACTAATAGAATTAAAATAGCTAGAAAAATTCAAAATTGGAACACTACTATTCTATACACTGTAACACTATAATTATCAATTAGTGTGTTTAAACACAATATATTTAAAGAAAATTAAATGAGTTATCACTACATACTTGATATGTAAAATTCTTTTATTTCATTTATAACTTGAAAATTTCTATAGACATCAAATCACTGACGAACGTCATAAAGTTTTATAACATCTACTTGGCACAGGAATTATACAATTTGTTAGGAAGAGTTGCAACATAAACGACCTGAAATTTAAAAAAGAAAAAATTTTATAAATAAAACTAAAAAAATTTTATACACACACATGCCTTTACGGTATTTTCTATTATCTAATTTATGAATTAAAAATATTTTTACAATAATTTCCAAATGCAAAGTTATCTATTAGAAAATATAACACATCAAAATTTTAAATTTAATTAAAAATTAAAACAATATTTATAAAAAAATTTAAAACCCAAAAGGAATCTAAATTTATTTATTTGAAAGAAACACGTCTTACTTCTGAGTCCTTTTACAACAACAGATATAGATTTTTACCCTCATACCGAAATCTTATCTGTAGTCCATAAACATTTCTCCTTTTAATATAAACAAATCGAACGCGCACGTTTAAAAAAATGAATAAAGTCGTTCATCATTTCATTTTACTTCAAAGTCATTTCACATTTAAGCTAACAAACAGAAAACGTTGCTCGGATTTGTCGCATTCAAAATCGTCTAATAAAAAGAAATCCCTTTTGTAATCTTATTAAAAAGATTAGTAACATTTTTAAAGACTTCAGAAAACCTTAATGTTCATATTTTATTTCCGCTTCTGCTGACGGCTAAGTTACGAAGTTATTATTTATATTTAAAATTAACTTAACCTCTCAGCTTAACTTAATAAGGCAACAATTAATTGATTTTCCGCATTAAATTTAAATTGCATTTAAAATAAAAAGGATTCAGGAAGCCAAACTTCCAAAAGATAGCCGGTGACAGAGGAAAAGTTGATGAATCATTAGAGAGCAATCGGTTGCTCCTCACAAGGATTGGTCAGCATCACTAAAAGGGTGGGATAAAAACGAGAGGATTAGCTAAACGCTGGAGAGAGCTGACTAAAAATGATCTCCGCTCATACGATGTGAAAATCCATTAGGCAATGTGAAAGAATTTTAAAGAGAGAATTTAAATTAAGTAGAGCAAAACGCCACATGCTTGTGTCACGAGGTATAAAACATCTGTATATTAGTTTGGAGAAAGGAGAGAAAAGAAAAATTTAAAGGTCTTTCTAGATTCGTAGTGTTTTCTATAGTCCAAAAGTTGAACTATTTAAGCTTAAATAACAGTATAAGACCTCCAAAAGCATTTCTGCGCACAGTTTTGTAAAAACAAATTTAGTCAAAAGCTAATTTTAACCATTAGTTTTAACTAACCATTTGTTCAAGTTTGACATTAATAAACCATAATATAGAGCAATAATAAAATGAAATTAAAAAGAATAATGATAATTTTTAATTGATAATAATTTTATGGAATTGTAAGCATCAAACAGAATTATGAATTATATAACTTCGGTATATATAATTTCATTGGTTCACTTATGTGTCGTTGTTGTGTACAAAATCTCTGCAAGTTTTATCAGTTATATGTATTACTCCTTCATGCAGAATACTTAAAAAGGAATATGATCAAGAATTTTTAAAATATTAAACATATAAGCTCTTTTTTTTGCAAAGGTAAATTAATTATAGGGAATATTTCATCCATTTTGGAACATTTTGCTGACATAAAATTTCCTGCTCAATGCTATTCAAAGACATTTATTGCAATAGATGCATAATTATTTTGAAAAAAATAAAGGAAAATAAATCCAGACAAAAATGAGAATGATGACAAAAATGAATAATTTAATACAATCACGAAATAAAAAAGAATTGCAACATATATTCTCTAAATTATGCAAGCTGAGTATTTTTCCCCCATATTGAAACCAGTAACTTAGTGGAAAATACAGGGATAAGAGTCAATTTACCGACCTCCTAGACCAGAGGTAGCCAACCCGCGGCACTCGTGCCAAAATGTGGCAAAGCTGAGCTGTGACGATAACACGTTAGTACTTATTGAAAAACCAAAAATTTTGAAAAGATAATAAGTTCCAATTTTTTGCAGTTTTATTGAAATGCGGTTGTATAAGACCCAAAAAAAATCAAAATTTATTTTAAATATATTTAATTGGATAAAAAAGTATAAAGCACTAAAAAAGTATTGGGTAGAAAATATTCCTTCATTGTTGTGTATGTTGGCTTTCCAAAGGAAGTGCACTCGTGAGATTTTGCAATTTGATGGAGCGTGTTTTAATGTATTTGGAAGAAAACAACGGACTACCCAGCGAGTGTTTGCTACACAAAAATGAAGATTGGCTTTAGGATTTAGCTTTCTTCACCGATACTATGGGACATTTAACAAAGAAAATATTTTACTTTCCTTCCTTAATTGATCAGATATCTTCTGTAAAAAACAGATGTTGCTTTTTTTTTTGTCACGATTTTGGAGAAAGATTGACTTATTTCACATTAATGCAGGAACTATTTACAAAAGTCCAGAAGAGAACATATTTCTGTGCAGATTAATGCCCGGTTGCAAATGAAATATCTGTCTATAGCTTGGCTTCTTCTCCAACACTTTCCTGGTCTTTACCACTTCCTGGCACGTTTAAGTTCTGATGTGGATAGGCGTCTCCAACTCTCTTTGCATGTGTCTTACTGATGTAATTTGCTAATTAGAGCGCGTGAATGGCAGACATTTCTTTAGGAGGACTTGTGTCAACTATACGAATCAATACCTATAGGGGTAACTTACATCAGGGCTAAAGGTGAGCTAACGCATTAGTGATTTTTTTTTCCGCTCTTGATTCTGTATTTTCAGAATAATGAATTCCTATGATATCGTTGTCAATTCAATATTCATCATTTTCAATATATGTGCATCGCATTTGCCGATTTTCAACCCCCATTCGAATAACTCCTAGTTGAGTCGCTTTTTATGTAATGTCTAATAACAATTTGAATGATTGTTTATATTTGTTCTTCATACTATTCCATACTTTTGATCATATCCCTCAACATATTTGTAGGAAGCTTCGCTGAAGTTTCTAAGAACCCGTAAGTATATTCCCTCTAAAAAGAATTCAAATTTATTTTTTTTTTCTTTTGTGAGTTTTTTCTAAAATTCTCTTTTTGATCGATACTGCTATCGTCAAAAGATTACTTGACTCGATTACTTGATTCTCACGAAATAAATCTTTTTTTAATTTTTAGATTTGTGATTTTCTTTCGTTTTCGGCAAGAATTTGTGACGAATATTTGAATATTAAGTTTATTTATTTTACATGAATCGTCTGTTTTTTATTAGAATTCAGAAGTGAAAGAAACAAAAATAGACTGTATATAAAAGAACCACTCTGAATTGTAGGCCAATACACCTTGAAAACTTTTTTAATACATAGAAAATAAAAATTAATGTAGATAAAACAATAGCCGTACTCTTCACCAGAAGAAGAATACCAGTCACTCACACACCGCTAAACCTTTATTCCACACAACTACACTGGTCTCAGAGAGCACAAAGTTCCTAGCAGTACTCCTAAACAAAATTTATCATGGAAACAACACATTATATACGCGCGTGAAAAATTCCGGAACGCCTTGCGCTCAAAATTTACACCCTTAATTTGCCAGAATTCTCAAATGAATCTTTACAACAAACTCTACACTGAGGTTTTGCGGCCCATCTTAACGTTAGCTTGCCCTGTGTGGGGCTATGCAGCTAATTCAAACATTAAACTTTTAGAAAATACCCAAAATGCTTTAATTAGGAATATAACTAAGGCTTGTGTAGATACACTAAAAATAGAGATATTTACAAAAAGCTATTAACATTTATTCTTTTAAAAAATGTATTCAAAAAATGGCAATTAAATTTTTTGATAATCTGCCAAATTCTAATATCTTTAATGCCTTAATTCTTGAAAATTACAATCCCAATGTCAATACTTAGAGGCCCAGAAGAATCCTTCTGGACTCGTAAAATCCCCCCCTAGTAATTAAGTGCGCCATTCCCCTCGTGGCGAATGACCATTTTCTAACTTTTCCTTTTTATACTTTCATGTTTCTTTTCTTAATTTTAAATAATTCTCAATCTGCAACCCACACAGGCAAGCACTTTTTTCCAATCAATCTCTGTTCCATAACTTCAAGGCAGCAAATAGAATGTTAACTCACTGATTCTTTTCGACCAATAACAGACGAGTCTCTCGTCAGCATACTTTGAAAAAATTTCCATCACATCGGATGTCTCCGAAGCAGTCACCGTAACCATACCCCCTTGCTCCTTCCAGTCCACTAATCAAGAAGCTCCCTTTCAATCCAGGCCTCACCACTTCAAGACCCAAATACATTTCGATATGGAATGGAGGAACATTTCGCGTTCCATTTCCCAAAGATATCAAGCGTTGATGATGATGAGTTTGGTGTTTTATGGCGCAAGAGTCAGTTTTTGGCTATACTGCGCCAAACATTCATAGGTCTGTGGTCTGGACGGGAAAAGAAGAAATTGGATGACAAGATGGAGGGTCGAAAATAGAGAAGGATCACTGGGGTACTCCGGGGTCGTGACACCCGTGTTTACCAAAGATAGTAAAACCCTTGGGAAAAGGAAAAGATCACTATAGAGGGTACCTCGGGATTGTGACACCCGTACCCACCTAAAGAAGGTGAGCCCCCTGAGGGGGATATCAAGCGTTAATTGTTGGTCAAAGTTGATCGCGTGTTGTAATCTTAAAAATTTATACATCTGCAAACCAAATGGAAAAAAAAATATTGTGTATCTAAGCGATTGCTTGAAATTTTTGTTGAAACTTATATTTTTAACTTGGTGCTGAAGTATTTTCTTAAACCAAGTATAAATAATAAATAAATAACTTTAAATTCTCTCTTAAATTTTGTGGTACCTTTTTTTTTTTATCTTTATAGAGTATTACTTTCCCTCTGATGAGCTCAGAAATTATAAGATATCTCAGCTTTATTTGTATAATAGACGGCTATAATATTTTATTTTCTAAATTATTCTTTCCTTGGAGTCTATAACTTATTCAAAATATTTAAAAATTGGATCTTGTTAAGAAATGTTTAACACTTCCATCTCGATTATTATATTTTTCAATTCACGCATGTAATGAATGGGTATACCGGCTAGTGTAACGGAAAAAAAGCGGCGTCCCAATAAGATATCATCCAAATGAGAGACAAAAATTGGATGTGAAATGGGATGCACTATATTTTTTTAAATTTTATTTTTACTCCTTAGGTTTTATAAGTCCTAGAAACATTTTTTTAATTCTAATCATTGCAGTATTGAAAGAAGAATAATTTTTTTTTCCGAAACTGTTTTATAGAGAATTAAAAAAAAAAATACATCTTTTTTAAAAGTATTTTTCATAAAAATTGACCTATTTTTGCTCTTATGAAAAATTGATAAAACTATCGAGGCATTTCGAAAGACTTGCCATATTATGCCTAGTCACAAATTAATTCGGATTTTAATAAATTTCCAATAGAATGTGCGTGTGCTGTCTCAAATGATTTGTAGCGAACTGATTTTCTTAGGCCTAAAATAACTAAAGGAATGGGAAAACCTTAATGTTAATTATAAAGTGAGAATGAGTGAACTGTTCAGCAACTCGAGGGCTTTTGGTGACGGACCTCGTAATTTTGAACCATGGTCAAGTAGCGAGGACGATACCCGAGTTGGCACTTCCCTTTCCTGGCTTCTCCACAACACCAATGGGAGGACATTGAACCTCGACAGATTTAAATGTGCCAGCCCCTCTACATGGTAGGTTTTCTGTGGTGTAAATGAATATTAGCGTCACACTGTTTAGCTACTCGAGGGCTTTTGGCGACGGACCTCGTAATTTTGAACCACAGTCAAGTGACGAGGACGACATCTGAGCTGGAACCACCCTCTCCTAACTACCACACCAACGGAAGGACGCTTGAGCTCTGGACAGATTTAACATGCATTGCTCCCCTATACGGCGGGTCTTCAACGGTACTAGACTTGAACTCATGACACGCCGACTACAAGTCCGTTACCTTGACTACTAGGCTACCGAGGCCTCTATGTTAACTATAAAAATCATTCGTAGAGCTAGAGAGGCAAGATCTTTTGACATTGGATAACACATTATCAAGTAATTCTTTTTTATTTCGTAAACATATATTAAATTCTTTACAAACTACTAATTCCTCACTCTTGAATAGTCTCTTTATAACAGTTTGGAGATGTATTTATAAATTTTAATGAATTTTACTGATTGGTTGATAACAGTGGCGCACACAAGGGAGGGATCCTGGGGGTCCGGAACCCCCTCCCCCAAAAGCCCTTGATTTTTTTCTAATTGATTAAAATTCTATGTATATAGTACGTAAAATTTAATTAAGTATTTTTTATTAATGATTAATTTTATTAACTAATGCTAATTATTTATTCAATAATTAGTTTTATACTGTGTTTTGTTCCCGAAAATCGACAAAATCAAAAGGAGCATAATACAAGAATGCAAAGCTTTCGAACCCGCCCCCTCCCCCTCGAAAAATTCCTGTGTGCGCTACTGGTTGATAAACATCGCACTTTAAAGCAACACGAGACCTACTGACGACGTGTCTCGTAATTTTGAACCATTTTATGGAACTTTAAGTTATATAGTTTAGTCATTCTTACTGTATAGCATTTTATTCGTTCTTATTATATCGGATTCTATATAATGCTATGAAATATAAACTAATTTTAACACATTAGATATATAAATGATAATTAAGTTATACTGTGGGTGAGTGAATGAATATAAACGTCACACTATTTAGCTACTCGAGGGTTTTTGAAATTAAGTTGTATTAGAATACGTATTACATTCAGCCTTCATTACAGAATTCAAAAATTAAGAACTCTAAAATGACAAAAATCTAGAACAAAAGTAATAGTTCTCCATAAACAGAA
Organism: Trichonephila inaurata madagascariensis; assembly: GCA_019973955.1. Classification (NCBI taxonomy): domain Eukaryota; kingdom Metazoa; phylum Arthropoda; class Arachnida; order Araneae; family Nephilidae; genus Trichonephila; species Trichonephila inaurata. The sequence continues at coordinate 329,915 of BMAV01003486.1, forward strand.
AATAAAAATATGGGTAAAAGAGCTCAAGGACTTAAATTCCGCTTTAGAAAATTTGAGTCCAGCCTACGAAAAATAGGACTTCGATTTTTCGTAAGCTGAGTATGTTGTGCGAAAAAATCGGTTTGTGTGGTAGATATTTCGAACTTACGTGCATGGTAAAACAAAGGTAAAGTTTAATTAAGTTTCATATATTGGGGTAATTTATTTCATCTGTCAAAAGAAATTAATTTAACATTCTAACTAAAATACATTTTCTCCTCTGTGTGAATGATTAATTTATATGAATATCTATTGATCGGCAGCACAATGATTGCGTGTTTGCTCTCGATACGAATTTAATTGCTGTACTCGTTAAAGAAATTTTGAAATCTCACGCAAATATTCTCATTAGTCACATTGTTGAAACAAATTAGGTTTTTAACATCTAAATGTAACAATTTGAGTATAGATAAAAAGTTTTTAACGTACTTGAGGAAAGTTGAGGTGTCGATTGCTTTTGCTCGACGATTTTTTTCATATAATTTAATTTTCCTGGTGAATTTTCATTTCACTACGTTTTCTACACAATACGTTATTAACAATCGACCTGTTATACAAATTTCACAGCTATTAAATGCTTATTTGATTGCAATGGAATTTTGATGTCCCATTAATTGATTCTTACATAAAAGTATAATTTGGTGGGTCTCTTTAAAAAAATAAATTTAATAATTAGACATTAAAATTTTCAAAGTAAGGCACGAGCAACACGAAAGTACTAAAAATTTGGTTGTTTTGTTACCTATGCCACCTGATCAACAGTAACATTAGATCAACATTTTGTGTCAGAGGCATCCGATCTCTCTCTTCCCCTTCCACCAACCTCACGAGGACTTGCAGCTCGACGGCTATTTAGAGTACCTCAAAACCGCAAAGGCTCTACACACTTACAAACATTCATGCATTCTCTGGGATTCGAACCCAGGCCCTACGGCACCGCACTCAGTGTCACTAAGCTTATTCTACATCAGTATAAATAACATTCACTATTTGTAGAAATCATGAAGTTTTTCTTAGTAAAAATATGTATGAGACAACAGAATATAAAAATATTTCTTCTAAACCAGCTATAATATTACGTTACTGCTAAAAATATAAATAAATGAAAAATATTACTCATCCACATCAAAACGGAGAAAAGAAAAAAAAATTTTTTTTTAATAAAAATTATAGTTTATAAAAACTAAAAAACACCCTTTTATAGTTAATCGAACAAATTGTAACTTAATCTTTTAGTCGCCAAATCTGGAAATGAGATCTGAAAACAGTCGCCAGATGCGGGAAGGGATCTGAAAATGGGAAATCGTTAATCCTGATGATCCTTATCAGGACAATGGAACAAAATTTTTAAATTTTTGTATTGTCATCGGTCCTGGACAAGTGAGAAAAATTTCGAATTAATCTGACCTTTTAAAGTGGCTAAAAATTGAATTCAAAGATTCCGTTACATACAAGTGAAGCTTATAAAAGGGTGTTAAAAAAATATAAATAGGTGTATCTTACTATAGTATACGAGTACTTCAATCTGTTACTGACTATATCTGGTATGAATAGAATCATACTCTCTTGATATGAGATCTTAATATTTTGAGATTTTGAACTTTAAAACTTAAGCTATAATATTTTGTTTTGTCTTTTATCTGCAGGTCGAGAAAATTACAAAAAATTGCTACTTTAAAAAGAGCAATTTCTTAGATATTAAGTTATTCGACTACGTTCGGAACTGTGATTTTAAAAAAGTGCATAAATGGATAATTTTCATGATATTTAGTGTCACTTAGATTAGAATACATGTATAAAATTGTTTTAAGGACATTATGACAAAAAAAAAACTATTTAAATACAATATTTTGGCAAAATATTAACTTAGAATAACCTATTTTCTCAAAACGTTCTCTTTTTATAAAAAAAATGCTTCTATAATAATAATATTGTGTGTGTGTGTGTGTGTGTGTGTGTTTATATTTATATAAAGTAAAGACTTCTCCAGAGAGTCTGAACTAGGATTTTTGAAAAATTCACATTACTTTCAGAGTTACCACCAATTGAAATTATTATATATCGCCTTTTTTTTCTAAAAATTTCTCTCCTCTATTATAATAAAATGTGGATAAATCCACTTCTTATATATTTCAAAAATTCTAGTTCAGCCTCTGTACAGAGGTCTAAGCTATATACAGGCAAAATATTATTATAATAGAAGCATTTTTCATAAAAGGAGAATGTTTTGAAAATTAGTCTTTCTATGTTCATTTTTTGTCAAAATATTGTACTTAAATAATTTTTTATTGTAATAATATTCTTAAAATCATTTTATATACGTTTTCTAATCTAAGTGACACTAAATATCATACATATTATCCATTTATACGCTTTTGCAAAATCACGGTTCCAAACGTTGTCGGATACCTTAAAAATTAACAATTGCACATATTTATTTATTATTTATTTATTTTATGTTTACTTAAAATACGTATAAAATATCTTTTGTCTCTTTTGAATCTATAACGTTTTCCTATTATACTTCATTTGGAAGTTTTCAAACGTTTAATATTATCTACTGAGATTTATTATTTGATAGATATTAAAATTAAATAAATACAGCTCTTTTTTAAAAAAATCTACAAAGATAACATTGAAAAGTAATTGATTCATTAGTTTTTCAGCAAGCATTAGCTACTTTAATTCAATTTTTAAATGAAACATTAAATTTTTGCTTCAATACACAAATACGGTAATTAATAATTATCAATAGTAAGATAAAACTTACAGTGGTCAATTTTTTTAAGAAAATTAAATTGCTAAAGAATATTTGTTGAAAATTGAAATTCTAATTTTCCCCCTCATTTGGAATTTGCTACATAGGTGTTATAGACTGAAAAAAATAAATTATGAAATAAAAAATAAATAATAAATATATTTATGAAATGGAATTATATCAATATCACAACTAAATAGAAATGATTTTTGAGGAAAGATCTCATAAAATTTAGAACATTTAGAAAACATAGCTCTTCGGTGAATTTTCATATTGATATTGAACATCTGTAATACCTATATTTTGTTATTATATCATCACCTGTTCGTAAGAAAATTTTAGATTCATTTCCAGATACATATAAAGATATTTTCAAATTTTGAATCACAGCTATCGCGCACATTCCAGTAGACATAAAGGATTGTGGGAAAAGGATTATCTATTATTTAAAATCGGTTTTATTTTCCAGGAACTTCGTATTCATTTGCATGTGAAAAGAGAATGGAAACAATTTATATATGATTGATATTTCAATTTTCTTTAATATCTTTAAGGCTGTTTTCGGCTAATACTTAAGAATAGGACCCAAATTCGGAATATTTTTTCAGATATAAAAGTACTCAAACATTAATATTATACTCTGGCTTCACTGTCTGTAGGGAATCACTTATTTTATTATACTATTAATTTTTATTCGAATTTTGACGCATTTTTTTCTTTAATAAAATGTGTTTTGCATTTTTTCTCCTATACCATAATGCTAAATGGGCTATCCCTTTACATGTCAAAAGGAAAAATTAATCATTTATGAAATATTTTGAAATTTTAAAAACACTATATTATAAACAAATTTATGAGTTACAACGTCACAAATTTTTATAAAAATATAGGCATTTTTTTCTGTCCGAAAATGTGTTCCGCGTTAAGTTTACGCTCTAGTGCATATGGCGAAAACAGCCTTAAAAAGCAGTTTTTCCGATCAAGATCATATAATATAATCTCTGAAATAGTTTATATGTGTAAGTGTATTTATGTGTTCAGGCTTAATTTCAAACATTCTTTAAAAATGAGCTACAATTCTTTGAAAAAAAATGTTCGTTTCAAATTATTGCTTTGATAGTCTCATGTAATCTTTATTACTTCAATCTAGATTTAATATTTTTTTAGTTTTGTAGTGCTTATGTGTATCAAAATAAAAATTTACTTTTGCACTTTTTTTTTCACTTAAATATGATAATTTTTACCATCTGAAAAAACGTGAAAATAAATAATTTTCCTGTTAGTGGTGACCAAACATCGGAAAATTTTGGTGTTAGAAGAGTAGACTGCATAAAATATAATCAATTTTCTTACTTTTTGTCTCAACCAAAAATTATTTTAATCTATCCCGCGCACTCCACGTTTTTAAAATCTCCAATATTATGAACTG